>JARQOC010000004.1:943000-1046235 GCA_033576535.1 Allobates femoralis | reverse complement strand
CTGTCAGTGCTGGAGGGAGGAGAGAGGAGCTGTCAGTGCTGGAGGGAGGAGAGAGGAGCTGTCAGCGCTGGAGGGAGGAGAGAGGCGCTGTCAGTGCTGGAGGGAGGGGAGAGGAGCTGTCAGCGCTGGAGGGAGGAGAGAGGAGCTGTCAGTGCTGGAGGGAGGATGAAATTCTTTATTTTAAAGTTTTTGACTTTCGTCGGTGCACACGGATGTTACACGGATGTTACACGGATGTTACACGGATGACATCTGTGTCCATGGACGTTTCAGGGCAATAGCGGTCGGTGCTTCCGCATAAAAACGGACGTCGCTGTCTGCAGTACACGGACACACATCTGCTCCATACGGCAACACGGTCCGTGCGGAAATACGGACATGTGAATGAGCCATAGGAGAACATGTGTCCCGGTATGTCCGCGCCTCCGGCATGTGTGGTCACAGATCACGGACATGTGAATGAGGCTCTACATTAAGGGATAAATGATGGAGAATGGGATCAGCAGCTTTTATCATTATCATCTAATATAGACTCACGGTAGATGCTAGAGAATACAGGCTGCTTGCAGGTGTGACGTCATTAGAAGAGGCGGGGCCTCCTCATCTCAGGGGCGTGCCCTCCTTTTACCTCCTGCTTCTCCCTTTCCCTCGGCAGTGTGGATTATGGCGGGCTTCTGTGAGGCTGGGGCGGATAATCTTCTGATTGTATGTGTAAACTGCTTCTCAGGGATCTGAGTAGGTAAGGAAGCGTAATGCTTAAATAGGACTGCTTGCTTACTGGGGGTCTGTTTACATGGGACTGCTCAGGGATCTCAGTGAGTAGAGGAACATAATGCTTACATGGGACCGCTTGCTGGGGGTTTGTGGGGGACTGCTTGCTGGGGGTCTGTTTACATGGGACTGCTTCTCAGGGATCTCAGTGGGTAGAGGAACATAATGCTTACATGGGACTGCTTGCTGGGGGTCTGTTTACATGGGACTGCTCAGGGATCTCAGTGGGTAGAGGAACATCATGCTTACATGGGACTGCTTGCTGGGGTTTGTATGGGGACTGCTTGCTGGGGGTCTGTTTACATGGGACTGCTTCTCAGGGATCTCAGTGGGTAGAGGAACATAATGCTTACATGGGACTGCTTGCTGGGGGTTTGTGGGGGCCTGATGCTTACATGGGACTGCTTCTCCAGGGATTCTCAGTGGTAGGGGAACAATGCTTACATGGGACTGCCTGCTGGGGGGCTGCAGGGGCCATGATGCATACATGGGACTGCTTCTCAGGGATCTCAGTAGGTAGGGGAACATAATGCTTACATGGGACTGCTTGCTGCTTACATGGGACTGCTTGTTTGCTGGGGCCTGCGGCAGTGGCTAGGGGAACATAATGCTTACATGGGACTGCTTGCTGGGGTCTGCGGGTGGGGGGCATGATGCTTACATGTGATGGGACTGCTTGCTGGGGTCTGTGGGGGGCATGATGCTTACATTGGGATGCTGCTTGCTAGGGATTTGCATGGGTAGGTGGGCAAGTTCTTTGCAGTTACTTGCATGGGGCTGCTGCTTGATAGGGATCTGCGTGGGTAGGGTGGCATGATGCACCCATGGGCTGATCTGCATGGGTAAGGGGGCATGATGCTTGCATGGGGCTGCTGCTTGCTCCATGGGGATCTGAGTGGTTAGAGGAGCATAATGCTTGCATGGGGCTGCTGCTTGATGGGATCTGCGTGGGTAGGGGGGCATGATGCTAGCATGGGGCTGCTGCTTGGGGATCTGCGTGGGTAGAAGGACATGATGCTTGCATGGAGATGCTGCTTGATGGGGATCTGCTTGGGTAGAAGGGCATGATGCTCGCATGGGGATCTGCGTGGGTAGGGGGCCATGATGCTTGCATGGGGCTGATCTGCGTGGGTAGGGGGGCATGATGCTTGCATGGGGCTGCTGCTTGATGGGGATCTGTGTGGGTACGGGGCCATGATGCACGCATGGGGCCGATCTGCATGGGTAGGGAGGCATGATGCTTGCATGGGGCTGCTGCTCAATGGGATCTGCGTGGGTAGGGGGGCATGATGCTCGCATGGGGGTGCTGCTTGATAGGATCTGGGTGGGTAGAGGGGCATGATGCTCGCATGGGGCCTATTATACCAAAAGAGCCATTTGTGAAGGTGGCTCTTATCCCCTACTCCCCAGGGACCTCCTACTTTGTTCCTCAAAAGCGGCCTCAGCACCTGCGCAGATCTCTCAGCTCTCGGGCATCTCACATGGTTCGAATCTGGCGCCTGCGGAAACAGCGTGACTGCGCCTGTTCCCTCCTTGCCAGATTCCCAGCCATGCAGTCTGTATCTATTCTAATAAAACCCTAAGCCAGCTTCTGTCAGTATGTCATCGAAATGACGTCGCATTCTGACGGAAGACGGCTGTATCCCTATGCAAGATGGCCGACCGTTAGCGAGAGCGGGGCTAATACTGCCTCACTCTCGCCATCGGCGGACCCTCCTGCACCCCCGCTCCTCCTGCCCCGATCCGCTCTTCCTGCTCCCCGCGGCCCCCATTCACCCTGCCCGCATTTCCCCACCCCCCACCCCCGCCCCTCAATGATGATAAATATAAAAAAAAGCCGATAAGGATACTTAGAAGACCGATGGAGGGTAAGTATCCTTATGGGCTTTTTTTATTTTTATCACCATTGAGGAGCGGGGGAGTAAGGGCAGCAGAGAGAGGGGGGCAGGAGGAGCGCCTACATCCTGCAAAAACCCTCCCGGCTCCCCCATCCTGCGTCTCCCACCCCGGCTCCCCCTCCCCCATCCTGCGTCTCGCCCCGGCTTCCCCCCCCCCCCCCATCCTGCGTCTCGCCCCGGCTTCCCCCCCCCCCCCCATCCTGCGTCTCGCCCCGGCTTTCCCCCCTCCCCCCATCCTGCGTCTCGCCCCGGCTTCCCCCCCCCCCCCCATCCTGCGTCTCGCCCCGGCTTCCCCCCCCCCCCATCCTGCGTCTCGCCCCGGCTCCCCCCCCCCCCATCCTGCGTCTCGCCCCGGCTAACCCCCCCCCCCCCCCCCCATCCTGCGTCTCGCCCCGGCCCTCCCCCCCCCCCCCCCCCCCCCATCCTGTCGTCTCGCCCCGCTTCTCCCCCCCCCCCATCCTGCGTCTCGCCCCGGCTCCCCCCCCCCCCCCCATCCTGCGTCTCGCCCCGCCTTCCCCCCCCCCCCCCATCCTGCGTCTCGCCCCGGCTTCCCCCCCCCCCCATCCTGCGTCTCGCCCCGGCTTCCCCCCCCCATCCTGCGTCTCGCTCCGGCTTCCCCCCCCCCCATCCTGTGTCTCGCGCTGCCGCGCTGACCACTGAGCCACCGCGCACTCTGCTAACCACTGAGCCCCTGTATACTCTGCTAAGCACTCTGCTGCGGGCAGGAGTGAACCGTGGAACAGCGGCCGGGTGTGGGCAGGAGGGGCCCCCTCTTGCCCTCACCCCGCCGCTGTTCCCCGGCCCCCTCCTGCCCGCACCAAGCCGCTGTCCCCAAGCCCCCTCCTGCCTGCACCCGTCCGCTCTTCCCCGGCCCCCTACTGCCTGCACCCGGCCCCCTCCTGCCCGCTGTGCCCTGGCCCTCTCCTGACCGCACCCACCCGCTGTCCCCTCCTGGACTCTGGCACCACTGCTCACTGGCACCGTTGCACACCGATACTGCTGTAGGTATCTACTATATAATTGTCTACTTTTGTCTGTAACGCAAATCCTGCGTTACTGGTCGCAGGCGGCTGGCCTGACCAATCAATCAGCAACAGGGACAGTTTGCCCGCAAATTGGCGTGGCATTTCAACCACGCTTTGCTGATTCGTTGCGCCCGGCCGGTTCTCTTGCCAGCAATCAGCGATATTGGCGCAGGATTTAAACCCAGCTTCCCTTTGCATTATTCTTAAATCTTCATAAATAAACTACATACATAGTCTAGAATACACGATGCGTTAGAATCAGGCCAACATCTAGTACAGCATAAGAGCACTCTGGGCGGGATCTGGTGCCTACGTGATACCATCTGACCTCAGCTTCCAGGCAGAGCTCACGTAGATGCCCAAGAGCTGAGAGATCTGCACCACTCGCAAGGAACAGAGTAGGAGGGTCCCGGAGGTGGGGTAACAGCAGCGAGGGGTTTAGGTCCTGGGAGGGGAGTATACCTCCCGGACCTAAAGTAATGTCTCATAAAGTGATTATTTTGGTGTCCGGGTGGGTAGGGGGACAAGAGCCATGTTCACTCCTTCACTAAATGTAGCATAGGCGCTGCTGGAGGTGGCTTTTAGTTTAATAGGCCCTGTGTGGTGACAGGTTCCCTTTAAAACTTTTTTTCTTACTAATAGTATTGGGGGACGCAGGACTCTGTTTCTGCTCGGCCACCAGGAAGTTTGAAACTACATAAAAAAAAGTTGGCTCCACATTTCGGGCCGTGTTCTGTCCTCGGAGTCTGCGGATCAATTTTAGCCTTGTTTCTATAGGAGTCAGGCACAACTTGTATCGAGTGTTTCTGCATGATTTATTTTTTTTTTTTCTGTATTGTGGATTTCCCCCATCTACAGCAGGGTCACTTCCCTGTGGAGAACATTTCATTACTGCTCGTCTCTACAATCCATGTGAGGCCGTTGAAGAGGTGACACTGTGGAGCCTGATAATGTCAGATGAGTATAATCACTCCAAACAACCCTCCCTCTCTCTATCTCTTAGCTTGCTAGGGTTTGCTGTCTTGGGGTCTCTCCCCCCTTTATTTTCTTTTGGCCAAGCTTTCTCCCCTCCTCCTCCTTTTCCGCCTCCTCCTCCTCCTCCTCCTTTCCGCCTTCTCCCCCCTCCTCCTCCTCCTTTCCCCTTCTCCCCCCTCCTCCTCCTCTTTTCCGCCTTCTCCCCCTCCTCCTCCTCCTTTTCCGCCTTCTTCCCCCTCCTCCTCCTTTTCCGCCTTCTCCCCCCTCCTCCTCCTCCTTTTCCGCCTTCTCCCCCCTCCTCCTCCTCCTTTTCCGCTTTCTCCCCCCCTCTTCCTCCTCTTTTTCCGCCTTCTCCCCCCCTCCTCCTCCTTTTCCGCCCTTCATCCCCCTCCTCCTCCTTTTCCGCCCTTCTCCGCTCCCTCCTCCTTTTCCGCCCTTCATCCCCCCTCCTCCTCCTTTTCCGCCCTTCTCCGCTCCCTCCTCCTTTTCCGCCCTTCATCCCCCCTCCTCCTCCTTTTCCGCCCTTCTCCGCTCCCTCCTCCTTTTCCGCCCTTCTTCGCTCCCTCCTCCTTTTCCGCCCTTCTCCGCTCCCTCCTCCTTTTCCGCCCTCCTCCTTTTCCGCCCTCCTCCTTTTCCGCCCTCTTCCTTTTGCTCCCTCTTCCTTTTGCTCCCTCCTCCGCTCCCTCCTCCTTTTCTGCCCTCCTCCGCTTTTCTCCACCCTCCTCCGCTTCCTCCGCCTTTCTCCACCCTCCTCCTCCTTTTTTTCCATCTTTCTCGCATTCGCTCTCTCCCCTTTCTCCGATTTTAATTTTTTGCAGCCACCAGGTCACCTTGCTGGTTTCCTCACAGGCACCTCCTGGGCTCTGGTCATTTCACATATTCTTCTCTGGGGACATTGGACCTCTGGTGTTATCTGGACGGCTCAAATGGACACTACCTTCCTGTTGCCGCCATATCTCATGGCTACAAGATTGCATGTCCGCGAGTTGCAGGAGATATACCTGCGCTCGTGTCTTCTCCAATGTATTAAACGATAAATTTTATCATGAATACAGAAATCAGATATTTCAACTGAAGCGCAGGGAACTTGGGTCCAAAAGGATTTTGATTTCATTGTAACTTATCTCAGATGTCACTTGTTTATATATTGATTTCTAAATTTCATTGTTCTATATTTGTATAAAAATATGTATAACTTTCTTTTTTTTGTTACAATTATTTTATATATTTGATATAATAAAACTGTTTTGAGAGCAATGGGCAGAATTTTCATTTCTATAATCGATGGCGTATCTAGGGGGGGCACTAGTGGGACATCTGCCCTGAGCACAGCAGGCAGGGGGGCACCGTTGGGCCTTTTGATGCATCGCCCGAGATATCTTCCTGCCGGCTGCATATGTTGCCTTCCCCCCCCATGGTAGGAGCCAGCTATTCTCTGACACGTCGTCAGCTGCCAGTGGGTCAGAGAAACTGCCACATGCTGGTTTCCTGCAATCAGTTTTACAAGTGTCAGACACTCTGTACATTGGAAGCAGCACAATTTTACCGGCAGTCCAGGTCAGGGAGACATCAGCAACGTGATCAGGTCAGTTGACGTCACTTGACAGTGCCTGCAGAGGTGACAGAAGGATGGTGTAAAGCCCTCCATACAGGAGCTGAAGACACTGTTTTCCCCCACCCCCCCTTCCTTTTCTGTAATGTAATCACTGAAAAGGAGAGAGGGTAGGGAGTGTGGGGGCGATATATGTGAAACAAACAGGAAGGAGGAGGTGGGTGAAGAATATGTGAATCAAAACGGAGGGAGAGGGTGACGTGCTTATTAAAAATCAGAAAGTAATGAAAAAAATGTGGCCGAAAATATTATCAATACAACTCGTCACGCACATAATAAAGCCCTTACATGACTATTTTGGCACATTTACAGAAAAAGCAGAGCTCTCAATATAAGGCAATGCAAAATGTGAACCAAATCAAAGACACAGCGTTTCTTCGTTTGTGTAATAGCAGCCAAACATAAAAATAAGATCTAAATCTGGTATTGCTATGATTGCACCGATCCAAGAATAAAGCCGTGTAATCACCTATACCGCACAGTATAAATTAAATAAAAGCAATTCTTGACCTGCTGTCGATTTATTTTTCCTCCTAAAGATCTTACTAATGGCCACTACACGTCCCGATATCGGCGTCCCAACTCCGATAAAATGTCACGTACTTCGTGCGTTGGCCCCGATATCGTTCGTGCGTTGTATGGTGTAAATGTCCAATACGATGCCCGAACGATATCGGGGAAAAAATGAGCCTGCTCTCCAACACCCCGATATTGGATGGACGATGTGGCTGGATTGTGCGGTGTAAAAGCCCAACAACGATGTGGAGTACAACTTCCCCTATTGTCTCCCATGTTAAATAGTCGTTCCTGGGTCGGCTGTACAAGGGGGCGTACACATCGCAGTGGCGTTGTCTGCCGATATCGCGCTGTGTAACATCTCCTGTGCGATCTTGGAATTCTGCCCAGAAAAAGAGCGCTCCCGCGGCGTTGTATTCAATATCGGACCGATGTTGGGACGTGTAAAGTGTCCATTAGGCTCGGCTCACACTTATCTTGTGCTAAACGCTGATCACTTACACCAGGGATTATGTGTAAACATCTGAAATGCTTTGTCCAGTGTCTCCCTCTGCCTCATTAAAGGGCATTTTCCATAAGGGATTGTGTCTGAATAGTGTCTGACCTATGATCCGACAGTGTCCCTATTTTTAAGCACAAAAGAGCAGGTGATCACAGGTTTGAGTCTGGAGCAAAGCTGTCGCCTCATTAGTAAATGGATCCACCTTGAGTTTCATAAGAACCATGTGTTTCAGATATATAGGACGTGCTTAGCTTAGAGCACTGAATACATGTGAACCGATGCAAAATGTTATGTAAGGCCGGTTTTACATCACGATTTTGAGGCGTCAGAGTGTATCAGTTTCAAAACGGATGCGATTTGTGCTCCCATGTAGGCCTATGGGCTCGGATTGTGCTCGGATGTGTCCTTTTTGCCATCCGATTTAAGCAGCCTTCCGATTTATTCACGGAGCCAAAATCACAGCCTGCTGCAATTTTGGTGTCCGTGACTAAAATTGGACACCACAGATCCGTGACAGATCCATGATGGCCCATAGGGCTACACAATGGGAGCCTATGGACATCAGATCCGATATCGGCTCCGTGATTATGTACTGAGCCTGCCCAGAGGCAGTGCCCAGTACATAACCCTGCCTGTCCCTGTGTCGCTCCCCGTCTGTCCCTCTTCTATCTCTGCTCCCCCCTATCCTCTCCCCCTGTCTTACTCCCTGTCCTCTTCCCTCCGGTATCTAAAAAATAAAAAAATCATCCCAGAGGATACATTAGTGACTGTCGCATGGAGCCGGCGGAAGGTAATGTATCCTCTGGGAGGATTTATTTTTTAGATACCGGAGGGGAGAGGATAGGGGTGATGACAGGGGGGAGCAGGCATAAAAGAGGGACAGATAGAGAAGATGCAGGGAGAAAAGGATCCACATGCATCCTGCATCAAATTGGAAACGGATGGCTATTTGCCATCCGATTGCAGGGATCCGTGGGGATCCTGTCAAAACACGGATCCCCACGGACAGCCAGAAATCGTGATGTGAAACCGGCCTTATGGTGAGAAAAATGATGGGTTATTAAGCTAATGAATATTCACCTTCTTGAGAATGAGTGTAGATCAATATGGTTGAGATTTCTTCAAGGATGAGTGGGTTTGTGGAGTGGGGGTAGTGTATTAGGAAAGGAGAGGGAAGAGAAAGTCAGTAGATTGAGGTCAGACAGGTAGAGGGGTGGGTTGGAGAGGTTAGTGAAGGAACATAGGCGGGGGAATATGAGGTTGAGTGTGTGGCCATCTTTATGAGTGGCAGAGGAGGACCATTGAGAGAGCCAAAAAGGATGCAGTGAGTGATAGAAGTTTAGAGGCAGGGTGGGGAGTGTCAATGGGGATGTTGAAGTCGCCCATGATGGTAGTGGAGATGTCTGCAGAGAGGAAGTGGAGTAGCCAGGTGGTGAAGTGGTCAAGAAAAGTGGAGAATGATCCTGGGAGGGTGGTAGATAACAGCTAACTGAAGTTTGCAGGAGGAGTAGATACGACAGAGTGTACCTTGAAAGAGGGGAGGATGGCAGTGGGATTGGGGTACAGGACCAATTGGCAGACAGGAGTAAGCCCATCCCTCCATGCTTGTTGCTAGGGCGGGGGTATGAGAGAGACTGAGTCCACTATAGGAAAGTGCAGCTGAGGAGGCTGCATCGGGGTGAGCCAGGTTTCAGTTATGCCGATTAATGAGAGATTGTTAATGGTGAAGAGGTTGTGGATGTAAGAGAGTTTTGTTGCAGATGGAGCGAGTGTTCCATAGTGATCCAGGTAGAGGGATTGGGGGAGCTGGGGCTGGTCGAATGGGTATAAGGTTATTAAGGTTGCGGAGGTTAAAGTTGGAGTGTGGGTATCGGTTCAAAGTAACTGAGATGTGATGAGGGGTCCAGGATTTGGAAATATGTCATCAGCAAGTAGGAGAAACAGGGAGAGGGTTAGATGGTGGGGGTAAGAGAGGTTACGTGCATGTTTGGAGACAAAGGATTGTATGTTGTATGTGAAGAAATAGTTCTGTGGAGGAGGTGAGGTGGCTGGGCAGGATAGAGGGAGAGAGTATTCATTACTGGGTGGATGGATAAATGGAGTTAGTATGAAAAGAAGTAGTATAGGAGTGAGGGTAAAAATAAGAGGAAACATAGTTGACAGTAACTATGTACTGCAGCACGTAGTGATGAGGTGCAGCAGGGGTGAGAAGCAGCCATGGGAGCAGACGCTGCCAGTTATCAGATGCAGCGAAGAGATGTGTGGTAGCGATGAAGTTGTGTCAAGTCAGGACCAAGTCTATAACACATAGGGATGAGGTATGGCACGGGGTGAGATGCAGACAGGGGTCTGATGTAGCCAGGGATTAAATGCAGTGGAAGGATGTGTGATGGTGATGAAGTTGTGCAAAGTCAGGACTGCATGCGCAAGTGCAGTCAGGGATTAGATGCAGCCAGGAGTCAGATGCAGCCAGGAGTCAGGTGCAGCTAGGGATCAGATGCAGCTTGAAAGCAGATGCAGCCAGGGATCAGATGCAGCCAGGGGTCTGATGTAGCCGGGGATCAGGTGTGGCCGGGGATCAGATGCAGCTGGGGGTCAGCAGCAGCAAGAGATGAGCGGTGGTGATGAATCAATGCCAGGGTGTAGGCTGTTGGCGTTGTGCTGCTGGTGCAGGCATTCGGCAGGGCCTGGTGCGTGGCAAGCCCGTCGGCTTGTACTGTAAGGTGCTTCCCTGGGCCTGTGTCTTTGGTGCAGGACAGGGATGTAGGAGATAGGAGGGGTCATGGCCAGAGCTAAGAAGCTCAGGGAGGTAGTAGTATAAGTGGACGGGCCAGTATAGAGGTACAGCCGGGGCGGGTCATTACTGAAGATGAACGGAACTGCCAAGCCAGGCCGGGGAGCAGACTGGAAGCGGGGGACCCGCTTGCGGCCATCACAGTTGCGGCTGGGAAGGGGTTCGGCAGGTTCGGGCGGTGCTCGCCAGGGGGGTCCAGTGACTTCTCGGCCCGGAGGTTGGTGGATGGGCCTCTGTCAGGGATAGATGTAGGCTGGCGGCCTTAAGGTGGGAGGGAGGGGGGGACGGTACCTGCAGAGTGGTCTTCAGTGGCCTCATGAACTACCCAGAGGAAAAGGGGCACAGCTATGTGTGCCTCAGTAATGCCCCAACGGGATAGGGCTACGATAGAGGCGATGAGAGGTGCCACATTTGTGGGATGGTAGAGATTAGGGCAGGATGGTAGGAGCCCTGTGGCACACGTGCCTCTCATACCGCGGCCATATTGATACCTATATTTAGCAGCTATGCAAACTCCCATAGTATGTCTTATTTTCAGGGTATGTCTTAATTTCGGGGAAATAGGGTAGATTCTCCAGCTCCTCCATGGAGTGCACGCTTGCCATTCCCGCATGCCGCAGTGTGATGACCTCATCACGGTGCTGCACACTGGGCCGCGGAACGACTATGTTTTCCAGACGCAATTAAAGGTAAAGTGCCAGTCCTCCGGCGGCCATAGGGCTGCCTTGGGACTGGCCAGGGCAGACTGCCGTGCAGTGACAGAGATATACATCCACGGGGACACACATCCATGTGAAGCTGGGGTCAGGGTTGGCGGGCCTGGTCATGACCCTTATGAGCCCGATCGTTACGTCCTGCCTGGAAGGAGCTCATACATCCAGATGTAGTCACTAATATGTACCAGAAAGCAGCCCCCACTGTGTAGTGTCTTCAGCGGTGAACCAGCTAGAGACGGTATGGCCTGCAGTAAGGACCTGGAAGGAGACCATACATTCTGATATAGCCATTAGTATACACTTGGAAGGAGCCTGTATTCTCTAGTGTCTTCAGTAGTGAACCAGCTAGACTGTATAGGCTGCAGTCAGGACCTGGAAGGAGCCTGTATTCTCTACTGTATAGGCTGCAGTCAGGACCTGGAAGGAGCCTGTATTCTCTACTGTATAGGCTGCAGTCAGGACCTGCAATTAGCCTGTACTCTCTAGCGTCTTCATTAGGCTGGGGTTACACATAAGCCCTCAGTCCGTTTTTGGCTTCAGTTTTGTCATTTTTTTTTCTAAGTCCAAAAACTGACAGAAAAACGCATTGGGTGTAATAAACACCCTGTGCGTTTTTCTCTGGAGCTCAAAACATTGCCCTGTCCGTTTTTGAGCCAAAAACGCAGTAAACAGCGTTTTTGGCATCAGTTAAAAAACGCATGCGTTTTTATGCGTTTTTTTTAACATGGGGCCCTATGGGAAACGCATGCGCGAACGCATGCCATATTTGGCACTTGCGTTTGCGCATGCATTGGCGCATGCGTTTTTTTAATGAAAAGTCCAAAAACGTACAGGAGTGCAGGAGACACAAAAAGCACCCTATAAAAAACGGATTGGTGATGAAAATGACTTCCAAAAACGGATTTCTATGTGTAACCCCAGCCTTAGTGAAGCAGCTAGGCAGTATGGGCTGCAGTCAGGACCTGGAAGGAGCCTGTATTCTCTACTGTATAGGCTGCAGTCAGGACCTGCAATTAGCCTGTACTCTCTAGCGTGTGCATTAGTGAAGCTGCTAGACTGTATAGGCTGCAGTCAGGACCTGGAAGGAGCCTGTATTCTCTACTGTATAGGCTGCAGCCAGGACCTGCAATTAGCCTGTACTCTCTAGCGTCTTCATTAGTGAAGCAGCTATACAGTATGGGCTGCAGTCAGGACCTGGAAGGAGCCTGTATTCTCTACTGTATAGGCTACAGTCAGGACCTGCAATTAGCTTGTACTCTCTAGCGTGTGCATTAGTGAAGCTGCTAGACAGTATGGGCTGCAGTCAGGACCTGCAAGGAGCCTGTACATTCTGATGTAACCACTAATATATACCTGGAAGGAGCCTGTATTCTCTAGTGTCTTCAGTTGTGAAGAAGCTAGACAGTATGGGCTGCAGTCAGGACCTGGATGGAGCCTGTATTGTCTACTGTATAGGCTGCAGTCAGGACCTGCAATTAGCCTGTACTCTCTAGTGTGTGCATTAGTGAAGCTGCTAGACAGTATAAGCTGCAGTCAGGACCTGGAAGGAGCCTGTACATTCTGATGTAACCACTAATATATACCTGGAAGGAGACTGTATTCTCTAGTGTCTTCAGTTGTGAAGAAGCTAGACAGTATGGGCTGCAGTCAGGACCTGGATGAAGCCTGTATTGTCTACTGTATAGGCTGCAGTCAGGACCTGCAATTAGCCTGTACTCTCTAGCGTGTGCATTAGTGAAGCTGCTAGACTGTATAGGCTGCAGTCAGGACCTGGAAGGAGCCTGTATTCTCTACTGTATAGGCTGCAGTCAGGACCTGCAATTAGCCTGTACTCTCTAGCATGTGCATTAGTGAAGCTGCTAGACTGTATAGGCTGCAGTCAGGACCTGGAAGGAGCCTGTATTCTCTACTGTATAGGCTGCAGTCAGGACCTGCAATTAGCCTGTACTCTCTAGCGTGTGCATTAGTGAAGCTGCTAGACAGTATGGGCTGCAGTCAGGACCTGGATGGAGCCTGTATTGTCTACTGTATAGGCTGCAGTCAGGACCTGCAATTAGCCTGTACTCTCTAGCGTGTGCATTAGTGAAGCTGCTAGACTGTATAGGCTGCAGTCAGGACCTGGAAGGAGCCTGTATTCTCTACTGTATAGGCTGCAGTCAGGACCTGCAATTAGCCTGTACTCTCTAGCGTGTGCATTAGTGAAGCTGCTAGACTGTATAGGCTGCAGTCAGGACCTGGAAGGAGCCTGTATTCTCTACTGTAAGGCTGCAGTCAGGACCTGCAATTAGCCTGTACTCTCTAGCGTGTGCATTAGTGAAGCTGCTAGACAGTATAGGGCTGCAGTCAGGACTGCAAGGAGCCTGTCATTCTCTATGTAATATCATAGACCTGAAGAGCCTGTATCTCTAGCGTTTCATTAGTGAAGAGCTAGACAGTATGGAGCTGCAGTCAGGACCTGAGGAGCCTGTATTCTATGTAAGCACTCATCATGACCTGCAATGAGCCTGTATTCTCTAGTGTCTTCATGTGAAGCAGCAAGACTGTATAGGCTGCAGTCAGGACCTGGATGGAGCCTGTATTGTCTACTGTATAGGCTGCAGTCAGGACCTGCAATTAGCCTGTACTCTCTAGCGTGTGCATTAGTGAAGCTGCTAGACGTATAGGCTGCAGTCAGACCTGGAAGGAGCCTGTAATTCTACTGTATAGGCGACAGTCAGACCTGGCAATTAGCCTGTACTCTCTATGTCATTGATTAGTGAAGCTGCTAGACAGTATGGGCTGCAGTCAGGACCTGCAAGGAGCCTGTAATTCTGATGTAACCATATAATACCTGGCAAGGAGCCTGTATCTCTAGCGTTTCATTAGTGAAGCAAGCTAGACAGTATGGCTGCAGTCAGGACCTGGATAGGAGCCTGTATTCTCTACTGTATAGGCTGCAGTCAGGACCTGCAATTAGCCTGTACTCTCTAGCGTGTGCATTAGTGAAGCTGCTAGACTGTATAGCTGCAGTCAGGACCTGAGGGAGCCTGTACTCTCTGATGGCTACAGGACCTGAATAGCCTGTATCTCTAGCGTGCTAGTGAAGCTGCTAGACAGTAGCTGCAGTCAGGACCTGGATGAGCCTGTATTGTCACTGTATAGCTGCAGTCAGACTCATTAGCCGTATCTCTAGCGTGTGCATTAGTGAAGCTGCTAGACTGTATAGGCTGCAGTCAGGACCTGGAAGGAGCCTGTATTCTCTACTGTATAGGCTGCAGTCAGGACCTGCAATTAGCCTGTACTCTCTAGCGTGTGCATTAGTGAAGCTGCTAGACTGTATAGGCTGCAGTCAGGAACTGGAAGGAGCCTGTATTCTCTACTGTATAGGCTGCAGTCAGGACCTGCAATTAGCCTGTACTCTCTAGCGTGTGCATTAGTGAAGCTGCTAGACAGTATGGGCTGCAGTCAGGACCTGCAAGGAGCCTGTACATTCTGATGTAACCACTAATATATTCCTGGAAGGAGCCTGTATTCTCTAGTGTCTTCAGTTGTGAAGAAGCTAGACAGTATGAGCTGCAGTCAGGACCTGGATGGAGCCTGTATTGTCTACTGTATAGGCTGCAGTCAGGACCTGCAATTAGCCTGTACTCTCTAGCGTGTGCATTAGTGAAGCTGCTAGACTGTATAGGCTGCAGTCAAGACCTGGAAGGAGCCTGTATTCTCTACTGTATAGGCTGCAGTCAGGACCTGCAATTAGCCTGTACTCTCTAGCGTGTGGATTAGTGAAGCTGCTAGACAGTATGGGCTGCAGTCAGGACCTGCAAGGAGCCTGTACATTCTGATGTAACCACTAATATATACCTGGAAGGAGCCTGTATTCTCTAGTGTCTTCAGTTGTGAAGAAGCTAGACAGTATGAGCTGCAGTCAGGACCTGGATGGAGCCTGTATTCTCTACTGTATAGGCTGCAGTCAGGACCTGCAATTAGCCTGTACTCTCTAGCGTGTGCATTAGTGAAGCTGCTAGACTGTATAGGCTGCAGTCAGGACCTGAAAGGAGCCTGTATTCTCTACTGTATAGGCTGCAGTCAGGACCTGCAATTAGCCTGTACTCTCTAGCGTGTGCATTAGTGAAGCTGCTAGACTGTATAGGCTGCAGTCAGGACCTGGAAGGAGCCTGTATTCTCTACTGTATAGGCTGCAGTCAGGACCTGCAATTAGCCTGTACTCTCTAGCGTGTGCATTAGTGAAGCTGCTAGACAGTATGGGCTGCAGTCAGGACCTGGATGGAGCCTGTATTGTCTACTGTATAGGCTGCAGCTCAGGACCTGCAATTAGCCTGTACTCTCTAGCGTGTGCATTAGTGAAGCTGCTAGACTGTATAGGCTGCAGTCAGGACCTGGAAGGAGCCTGTATTCTCTACTGTATAGGCTGCAGTCAGGACCTGCAATTAGCCTGTACTCTCTAGCGTGTGCATTAGTGAAGCTGCTAGACTGTATAGGCTGCAGTCAGGACCTGGAAGGAGCCTGTATTCTCTACTGTATAGGCTGCAGTCAGGACCTGCAATTAGCCTGTACTCTCTAGCGTGTGCATTAGTGAAGCTGCTAGACTGTATAGGCTGCAGTCAGGAACTGGAAGGAGCCTGTATTGTCTACTGTATAGGCTGCAGTCAGGACCTGCAATTAGCCTGTACTCTCTAGCGTGTGCATTAGTGAAGCTGCTAGACTGTATAGGCTGCAGTCAGGACCTGGAAGGAGCCTGTATTCTCTACTGTATAGGCTGCAGTCAGGACCTGCAATTAGCCTGTACTCTCTAGCGTGTGCATTAGTGAAGCTGCTAGACTGTATAGGCTGCAGTCAGGACCTGGAAGGAGCCTGTATTCTCTACTGTATAGGCTGCAGTCAGGACCTGCAATTAGCCTGTACTCTCTAGCATCTTCATTAGTGAAGCAGCTATACAGTATGGGCTGCAGTCAGGACCTGGAAGGAGCCTGTATTCTCTACTGTATAGGCTGCAGTCAGGACCTGCATGGAGCCTGTACATTCTGATGTAACCACTAATATATACCTGCAAGCAGCCTGTATTCTCTAGCATCTTCAGTAGTGAGGGTGCTAGACTGTATAGGCTGCAGTCAGGACCTGCAAGGGGCCTGTATTCTCTAGCATCTTCAGTAGTGAGGCTGCTAGACTGTATAGGCTGCAGTCAGGACCTGCAAGGAGCCTGTATTCTCTAGACTCAACCATAGACTCACCTCACATTGTCACCACTTCCGCCCGGACATCCGGGAATCCCACAATGCACCGCGCCGCCCCGGATCCGCGCCAACATCTAAGGGCTGAGTGTGGTGATATGGCGCAGGCTGACACTGCACACACCGCCCGCACACCCCCGCAACTGGCACCACCAAGACCCCACACCGCATAACACCCCCCGCACCGTCTCCGGACACCCCCACCGCGAATACCGGCCTGACAAAGCCTGCAGTGATGTCAGTCATGTGACTGTGACTGATCACATGACTCTGACATCACCGCAGGTCCTGTCAGCACAGAGCAGCCGGGTACTCTCTACACTCAGCCCGAACTCACCTCCCCACAGCTCACACTCACTCCCCCCACAGCTCACCCCCCCACAGCTTACACTCCCCCACAGCTCACACTCACTCCCCCACAGCTCACACTCACTCCCCACAGCTCACACTCACTCCCTACAGCTCACACTCACTCCCTACAGCTCACACTCACTCCCCACAGCTCACACTAACTCCCCCACAGCTCACACTCACTCCACCTCAGCCTGCACTCACTCCCCACAGCTCACACTCACTCCCCACAGCTCACACTCACTCCCCACAGCTCACACTACTCCCCCACAGCTCACACTCACTCCCCCACAGCTCACACTCCCCCACAGCTCACACTCACTCCACCTCAGCCTGCACTCACTCCCCCACAGCTCACACTCACTCCCCCACAGCTCACACTCACCCCCCACAGCTCACACTCACTCCCCCACAGCTCACACTCACTCCCCCACAGCTCACACTCACTCCCCCTCAGCCTGCATTCACTCCCCCACAGCTCACACTCACTCCCCCACAGCTCACACTCACTCCCCCACAGCTCACACTCACCCCCCACAGCTCACACTCACTCCCCCATAGCTCACACTCACTTCCCCACAAGCTCACACTCACACCCCCACAGCTCACACTCACCCCCCACAGCTCACACTCACTCCCCACAGCTCACACTCCCCCCACAGCTCACACTCACTCCCCACAGCTCACACTCACCCCCCCACAGCTCACACTCACTCCCCCCACAGCTCACACTCCTCCCCCACAGCTACACTCCCCACATCACCTCACCCCCACAGCTCACACTCACTCCCCACTAGCTCACACTCACTCCCCCACAGCTCACACTCCCCCACAGCTCACACTCACCCACAGCTCACATCCTACACTCCCCACAGCTCACACTCACTCCCCACAGCTCACACTCACCACAGCTCACACTACTCCCCACAGCTCACACTCCCCCACAGCTCACACTCACTCCCCACAGCATCACTCCCCCACAGCTCACACTCACCAACTCACACTCCCCCACAGCTCACACTCACCCCCCCACAGCTCACAGCTCCACTCCCCCACAGCTCACACTCACTCCCCCACAGCTCACCACTCCACTCCCACAGCTCACATCATCCCCCACAGCTCACACTCCCCCCCCCCCCCCCCCCCCCCCCCCCCCCCCCCCCCCCCCCCCCCCCCCCCCCCCCCCCCCCCCCCCCCCCCCCCCCCCCCCCCCCCCCCCCCCCCAGCTCACACTCACTCCCCACAGCTCACACTCACTCCCCACAGCTCACAGTCACTCCCCCACAGCTCACACTACCCCCACAGCTCACACTACTCCCCCACAGCTCCCCACTCCCCACAGCTCACACTCCCCCACAGCTCACACTCACCCCCCAGCTCACACTCCCCCACAGCTCACACTCACTCCCCAAGCTCACACTCCCCACAGCTCCACTCACCCCCACAGCTCACACTCACCCCCACGCTCACACTCCCCCACAGCTCACACTCACTCCCCCACAGCTCACACTCCCCCACAGCTCACACTCCCCACAGCTCACATCCTCCCCACAGCTCCACACTCCCCCAGCTCACACTCACTCCCCACAGCTCCAACTCACCCCCACAGCTCACACTCACTCCCCAGCTCACTCACTCCCCACAGCTCACACTCACTCCCCACAGCTCACACTCACTCCCCCACATACTCACCTCCACAGCTCACCCCCCACAGCTCACACTCACCCCCACAGCTCACATCACCCCCCACAGCTCACACTCCCCCACAGCTCACACTCACTCACCCCCCACAGCTACACTCCCCACAGCTCACACCCACCCTCACAGCTCACATCCCACCTCCACTCCCACAGACTCACACTCAACTCCCACAGCTCACACTCACCCCCACAGCTCACACTACTCCACTCCCCACAGCTCACACTCACCCCCACAGCTCACACTCCTCCCCACAGCTCACACTCACTCCCCCACAGCTCACACTCACTCCCCACAGCTCACACTCACTCCCCACAGCTCACACTCACTCCCACAGCTCACTACTCCCCCACAGCTCCACTCACTCCCCACAGCTACACTCATCCCCACAGCTCACACTCACCCCCCACAGCTCCACTCACTCCCCACAGCTCACACTACCACTCACCCCCACAGCTCACACTCACCCCCACAGCTCACTCACCCCAAGTCACTCACCCCCACAGCTCACACTCATCCCCACAGCTCACTACCCCCACAGCTCACACTCCCACACCACTACCCCCCACAGCTCACACTCACTCCCCCACAGCTCACACTCACCCCACAGCTCACACTCACTCCCCACAGCTCACACTCACTCCCCCACAGCTCACACTCACTCCCCCACAGCTCACACTCACTCCCACAGCTCACACTCACTCCCACAGCTCACACTCACTCCCCACAGCTCACACTCACTCCCACAGCTCACACTCACTCCCCCACAGCTCACACTCACTCCCCACAGCTCACACTCACTCCCCACAGCTCACACTCACCCCCCCCACAGCTCACACTCACTCCCCCACAGCTCACACTCCCCCCACAGCTCACACTCACTCCCCCACAGCTCACACTCACTCCCTCCCCCAGCCACACTCACACTCACTCCACTCACCCCACAGCTCACACTCCCCCCCACAGCTCACACTCCTCCCCACAGCTCACACTCACCCCACAGCTCACACTCACTCCCACAGCTCACACTCACTCCCCCACAAGCCCTCCACACTCACTCCCCACCACACCATCCCACACTCACACTCCCCCCACTCACCCCCCACAGCTCAACTCACCCCCACAGCTCACACTCCCCCCACAGCTCACACTCACCCCCACAGCTCACACTCACTCCCCACAGCTCACACTCACTCCCACAGCTCACCACTCCCCACAGCTCACACTCACCCCCACAGCTCACACTCACCCCCCACAGCTCACACTCCACTCACACTCCACAGCTCACACTCCACTCCCCCACAGCTCACACTCACTCCCCCACAGCTCACACTCACTCCCACAGCTCACACCACTCAGCCACCCCACAGCTCACACTCACCCCCCACAGCTCACACTCACTCCCCCACAGCTCACACTCACCCCCCACAGCTCACACTCACCCCCCACAGCTCACACTCACTCCCCCCAGCTCACACCCATCACACTCACCCCCACAGCCACAGCTCATCACACTCACATCCCCACACAGCTCACTCACCACGCTCATCACCCCCACAGCTCACACTCACTCCCCCACAGCTCACACTCACTCCCCCACAGCTCACACTCACTCCCCCACAGCTCACACTCACTCCCCACAGCTCACACTCCCCACAGCTCCACACTCCCACAGCTCACACCCCCACAGCTCACACTCCCACAGTCACACTCACTCCCCCACAGCTCACACTCACTCCCCCACAGCTCACACTCACTCCCCCACAGCTCACACTCCCCCACAGCTCACACTCACTCCCCACAGCTCACACTCCTCCCACAGCTCACACTCACTCCCCACAGCTCACACTCCCCTACAGCTCACACTCACTCCCCCCACAGCTCACACTCACTCCCCCACAGCTCACACTCACTCCCCCACAGCTCACACATCCCCCACCCACATCACTCCACACAGCTCATCACCCCCACAGCTCACACTCACTCCCCCACAGCTCACACTCACTCCCCACAGCTCACACTCACTCCCCCACAGCTCACACTCCCCCACAGTACACACTCACTCCCCAGCTCACACTCACACCCACACAACTCACACTCACTTCCCCCACAGCTCACACTCCTCCCCACAGCTGACACTCACTCCCCACAGCTCACACTCCCCCACAGCTCACCTCACTCCCCCACAGCTGACACTCACTCCCCCACAGCTGACACTCACATCCCCACAGCTGACATCACTCCCACAGCTCACACTCCCCACAGCTCACACTCCCCACAGCTCACACTCACCACAGCTCCACTCACTCACCACAGCTCACACTCACTCCCCACAGCTCACACTCACCACAGCTCACACTCACCACAGCTCACACTCACTCCCCACTGCTCACACTCCCCACAGCTCACACTCCCCACAGCTCACACTCCCCCACAGCTACACTCCCCACAGCTCACACTCACTCCCCCACAGCTCACACTCACTCCCCCCACAGCTCCACACTCCTGCCCCCACAGCTCACACTCACTCCCCCACAGCTCACACTCACTCCCCCACAGCTCACACTTCTTCCCCCACAGCTCACACTTCTTCCCCCACAGCTCACACTCCTGCCCCCACAGCTCACACTCCTGCCCCCACAGCTCACACTCACTCCCTCACAGCTCACACTTCTTCCCCCACAGCTCACACTCCTGCCCCCACAGCTCACACTCCTGCCCCCACAGCTCACACTCACTCCCTCACAGCTCACACTCACCCCCCACAGCTCACACCCTCCCCCACAGCCTCACACTCACCCCCCACAGCTCACACTCACTCACTCCCCCACAGCTCACACTCACTCCCTCTCAGCTCACACTCACCCCCTACAGCTCACACTCACTCAGCCTGCAACTCACTCCCCCACAGCTCACACACTCCCACTCCTCCCACAGCTCACACTCACTCCCCCAGCTCACACTCACTCCCCCACAGCTCACACTCCACTCCCCCACAGCTCACACTCACCCCCCCACAGCTCACACTCACCCCCCCACAGCTCACACTACCACCACCCCCACAGCTCACACTCCCCCACAGCTCACACTCACTCCCCACAGCTCACATTCACTCCCCCACAGCTCACACTCACTCCACCACAGCTCACACTCCACACAGCTCACACTCACTCCCCCACAGCTCACACTCCCCACAGCTCACACTCACTCCCCCACAGCTCACACTCACTCCCCCACAGCTCACACTCACTTCCCCACAGCTCACGCTCATTCCCCCACAGCTCACGCTCACTCCCCCACAGCTCACACTCACTCCCCACAGCTCACACTCACTCCCCCACAGCTCACACTCATATGAAGATGGGTGGACGTACTTTGAGCATTATTTTTACTTGTCACATATTGTTATTGTAGTACACTGTCCTTGTGTTCATATAACTGGTGTATCCCATATAGCATTGTATATTATTTACAGGATCTCTATTTTACCACGTGTACTCTGCATGTTGTATGGTTGAGTATATTACTGCTCACTCGCTATACATTGTTGTAACAACTGTTCTTCTCTTCCGTGTATAGTTATCATATATCACATTCACCCTATTATTGTATCCCATCTCCCTATAAACAGGTTATTGTGTCAACTGGCTTATATTGATTACATATTTGGGTGAGGTTTTTGGCTCTGTACAAGCATTCCTTGCTTATTATGTTTTGGTCAGGAACCCCAGACTTTGGTTTTAATGGTTTTTAATTGTAGTTGTCCGCATATGTGTCGAATAAATTACTTGTTATACTTTTTGTACTCTGTGTGCTCCCGCTCCATATGTCGCGTCTTTTTCTTATTTGACCATTCTGTTTCCGCGGCATGGTGAGCACCTATTGTTACTGATCCGTTTATTGTGGTGCTCCTCTATATCTCATTTGTCGAGCCATCATACCGACACCTCAGTGTTACCATATAGTACTGACCCCAGACATCATACCGACACCTCAGTGTTACCATATAGTACTGACCCCAGACATCATACCGACACATCAGTGTTACCATATAGTACTCACCCCAGACATCATACCGACACCTCAGTGTTACCATATAGTACTGACCCCAGACATCATACCAACACCTCAGTGTTACCATATAGTACTGACCCCAGACATCATACCGACACCTCAGTGTTACCATATAGTACTGACCCCAGACATCATACCGACACCTCAGTGTTACCATATAGTACTGACCCCAGACATCATACCGACACCTCAGTGTTACCATATAGTACTGACTCCAGACTTCATACCGACACCTCAGTGTTACCATATAGTACTGACACCCAGGCATCATACTGACACCTCAGTGTTACCATATAGTACTGACCCCAGACATCATACTGACACCTCAGTATTACCATATAGTACTGACCCCAGACATCATACTGACACCTCAGTGTTACCATATAGTACTGACCCCAGACATCATACCGACACCTCAGTGTTACCATATAGTACTGACCCGAGGCACCATACTGACACGTCAGTGTTACCATATAGTACTGACCCGAGGCATCATACCGACACATCAGTGTTACCATATAGTAACGACTCAAGGCATCATACCGACACGTCAGTGTTACCATATAGTACTGACCCGAGCCATCATACCAACACGTCAGTGTTATTGCATAGTAACAACTCAAGGCATCATACCGACACGTCAGTGTTACCATACAGTAACGACTCGAGTCTTCATACCGACACGTCAGTGTTACCATATAGAAACGACCCGAGGCATCATACCGACACGCAAGGCCGGCGTTAGGGGGGGGGCAGCCTAGGCATTTGCCTAGGGCCCCCAAGTTTCAGAGGGCCCCCAGGGCCGGATTATAGACGGGTTTTGCAGCGCTCTGCACCGCGCTCTTCCTGGTGACCGACGGGCAGGCAATGACGTCACATTGCCTGTGCGCCAGACATAGGAGGAAGCAGGAAGAAGCCGGAGCGCGGTGCCGAGCGGCGACAGCGGCAGCCGGCATGGATAAGTAAGTATAATGATGCATCGTGGATCTGTATTCCTTTACAGGGGGGGGGGGGCCTGTATACCACCACTGGAGCTGCCTGCTGTATGCACCACCACTGGGGCTGCCTGTATACACCACCACTGGGGCCCTGTACCACCACTGGGGCTGCCTGTATACACCACCACTGGGGCCCTGTATACCACCACTGGGGCTGCCTGCTGTATGCACCACCACTGGGGCTGCCTGTATACACCACCACTGGGGCCCTGTACCACCACTGGGGCCTTGTATACCACCACTGGGGCTGCTTGTATACACCACCACTGGGGCCCTGTATACCACCACTGGGGCTGCCTGTATACACCACCACTGGGGCCCTGTATACCACCACTGGGACTGCCTGTATACCACCACTGGGACTGCCTGTATACCACTACTGGGGCTGCCTGTATACACCACCACTGGGGCTGCCTGTATACACCACCACTGGGGCTGCCTGTATACCACCACTGGGGCTGCCTGTATACCACCACTGGAGCTGCCTGTATATTATAGGATGCTGTGCGTGTGTGTGTGGATGTGTGTGTCATGTATGTGGGGCGTGCTGCTGGGCTGTATATACTATATTGAGGGTGCTGCTGACCATCATGTAGATAAATTCTGCCTGTATCGGATGCTGTGTGTGTGTGTATGTATGTGTGTGTGTGTCTGTGTGTGTGTCATGTATGTCATATCATATGGGGATGCTCTGTGTGTCATGTATGTGGGGCATGCTGCTGGCCTATAGTATATTGAGGGTGCTGACGTGCTGTAAATAGTATATGGGGGGCTGTATTTTATATATATTAGTTCTGTATATTGTTTATGGGGTGCTGTATGTTGTACATGGGTGCTCAGCTGTCATGTATTTGGGGGATGCTGTTGTATGTTGTATATGGGCCAGGTGCTGTCATGTATATGGGGGCTCAGGCTGTTGGAAAATAATTATGACATGGTGGGGATTTCGGAGACTTGGCTGGACGAGAGCCATGACTGGGCTGTTAATTTACAGGGCTATTGTCTGTTCAGAAATGACCGTACAAATAGGCGAGGAGGAGGTGTATGTTTATACGTAAAATCATCCTTAAAACCCATCCTGCGTGATAATATAGGTGAATCTAATGGTAATGTAGAGTCTCTGTGGGTGGAGATAAGGGGAGGGGGAAAAAATAATAAATTACTGATAGGGGTTTGTTATAAGTCCCCAACAATAATGGAAGTGGAGGAGAATATCCTCATAAAGCAAATAGATGAAGCAGCGACTCAGGGAGAAGTCATTATTATGGGGGACTTCAACTACCCTGAAATACATTGGGGATCAGAAACCTGCAGTTCCAGCAAAGGTAATACGTTTTTGAAAACTATAAGAGACAATTACCTTTCACAATTGGTTCAGGACCCAACAAGAAGGGGGGCACTGCTGGACCTAATATTAACCAACAGGCCGGACCGCATATCAAATATACGGGTTGGAGGTCACTTGGGTAATAGTGATCATAACTTAATAAGCTTTCAAGTATCCTTTACTAAGACGTGTAGTAGAGGGGCCACAAGGACACTAAACTTCAGGAAGGCAAATTTCCAACGGTTGAGAGATGATCTTAGTGCAATAAACTGGGACGATGTCCTGAGACATAAAAGTACACAACACAAATGGGAGATGTTTATTAGCATCCTGAATAGGACCTGTGCACAATATATACCCTATGGGAATAAGCATGCTAGAAATAGGAGGAAACCACTATGGCTAAATATAGTGGTAAGAAGTGCAATATGTGACAAAAAGAAAGCATTTAGGGAATTAAAGCAAGTAGGTAGTGATGAAGCATTAAATAAATACAGAAAATTAAATAACATTTGTAAAAAGCAAATCAAGGCAGCAAAGATTGAGACAGAGAGACTCATTGCCAGAGAAAGTAAAAAGAATCCCAAAATATTTTTTAACTACATAAATAGTAAGAAACTAAAAAATGATTTTGTTGGCCCTTTAAAAATAGTCTGGGTGAAATGGTGGATGAGGATGAGGAAAAAGCAAATATGCTAAATGACTTTTTTTCAACAGTATTTACACAAGAAAATCCCATGACAGACAATATGATCAGTGATAACAAAAATTCTCAATTAAACGTCACCTGCTTAACCCAAGAGGAAGTACGGCATCGTCTAAAAATCACTAAAATTGACAAATCCCCGGGCCCAGATGGGATACACTCCAGAGTGCTGCAGGAATTAAGTACTGTCATAGATAGACCATTATTTTTAATATTTAAAGATTCCATAATAACAGGGTCTGTACCACAGGACTGGCGTATAGCAAATGTGGTGCCAATATTCAAAAAGGGGACAAAAACTGAACTTGGAAATTATAGGCCAGTAAGCTTAACCTCTACTGTGAGTAAAATCCTAGAGGGTTTTCTAAGAGATGCTATACTGGAGTATCTGAAGAAAAATAACCTCATGACCCATTATCAACATGGTTTTACGAGGGACCGTTCCTGTCAAACTAATCTAATAAGCTTCTATGAAGAAGTAAGTTCTGGACTGGACCAAGGAAATGCAGTGGATGTGGTGTATATGGACTTTTCAAAAGCTTTTGATACGGTGCCACACAAAAGGTTGATACATAAAATGAGGGCAATGGGGATAGGGGAAAATATGTGTAAGTGGGTTAAGAACTGGCTTAGTGATAGGAAACAAAGGGTGGTTATTAATGGAACACACTCAGAATGGGTCACAGTTAACAGTGGGGTACCACAGGGGTCAGTGTTGGGCCCGCTTCTATTTAATATATTTATTAATGACCTTGTAGGGGGCATACAGAGTAGAATCTCAATATTTGCGGATGACACTAAACTCTGCAGGGTAATCAATACAGAGGAGGACAATTTTATATTACAGGAGGATTTATGTAAACTAGAAGCTTGGGCTGCTAAATGGCAAATGCGCTTTAATGGGGATAAATGTAAAGTCATGCACTTGGGCAGAGGAAACAAAAGGTATAATTATGTGCTTAATTGTAAAACACTGGGCAAAACTGTCACTGAAAAAGACCTGGGTGTATGGGTAGATGACAAACTCACATTTAGTGGCCAGTGTCAGGCAGCTGCTGCAAAGGCAAATAAAATAATGGGATGTATTAAAAGAGGCATAGATGCTCATGAGGAGAACATAATTTTACCTCTATACAAGTCACTAGTGCGACCACACTTAGAATACTGTGTACAATTCTGGTCTCCGGTGTATAAGAAAGACATAGCTGAACTAGAGCGGGTCCAGAGAAGAGCGACAAAAGTTATTAGAGGACTAAGGGGTCTGCAATACCAAGACAGGTTATTAGAGGACTGAGGGGTCTGCAATACCAAGACAGGTTATTAAACTTGGGGTTATTTAGCTTGGAAAAATGAAGGCTTAGGGGTGATCTTATAATAATGTATAAATATATGAGGGGGCAGTACAGAGACCTTTCTAATGATCTCTTTACTCTTAGGCCTGAGACTGGGACAAGGGGGCGTCCTCTACAGAGACTGGGACAAGGGGGCGTCCTCTACGTCTGGAGGGAAGAAGGTTTAATCATAATCACAGACGCGGATTCTTTACTGTAAGAGCAGTGAGACTATGGAACTCTCTGCCACATGATGGTGTAATGAGGAGTCACTACTAACATTTAAGAAGGGCCTGGATGCCTTTCTTGAAAACTATAATATTACCAGTTATATATACTAGATTCTTTGATAGGGCGTTGATCCAGGGATCTAGTCTGATTGCCGTATCTGGAGTCAGGAAGGAATTTTTTCCCCCAATGTGGAGATTAGTGTTGCCACGGGTTTTTTTTTGCCTTCCTCTGGATCAACATGTTAGGCTATGGGTTGAACTAGATGGACTTAAAGTCTTCCTTCAACCTTAAAAACTATGTTACTATGTTACTATGTTACTATATATTATATGGGTGTGCTGTTAAGTATGGTGGGGGTGCTGTATATAGTATATGGGGGTGCTGTCATGTACATGGGGGTGCTGTATATAGTGTATGGTGTGCTGTATATAGTTAATAGAGGGTGCTGTCATGTATGGGGGCTGAATATAGTATATGGGGGATGCTGTCATGTATAAAGGGGGTGCTGTATAGTATATGGGGTTGCTGTGTATAGTATGTGTGGGTGCTGTATATAGTATGTGGGTGCTATATATAGCATATGGGAGAGCTGTGTATTGTATATGGGGGTGCTATATTCTATATAGGGCACTGTATATAGTATTGCACTGATAAAATTTGATATTTAATCTGAAATTTGGCTATGATCCCAGTCCATATATACACGCTTTCTTTGTCTTTTTCCTTTAAGGAGATCCCGAGTCACGTGATCGCAACACGTGACCGCTACCCGGGCGGAAGACGGAAGGGAAGACACCTCTGTCAGCGAAAATTGCTCCTGCCCCGGGTCCTCCTTGAGTCCTGCTTGTTGCCATACACTGGGGTTTTGCAGAGGTGCACAGTGACAACCCCAATAGGTGAGTGGCCATTTGGCCCAATGCTTACCCCCCAATTGCACCCCTTCTCTTTGTGTTTTAGTATAGTAGTTATATTCTTGTATATAGGACTCCTGTATACAAGAATATAACTACTATACTCGACTGACCCTATGTACAAGAATATAACTACTATAATACTGCTCCTATATACAAGAATATAACTACTATAATACTTCTCCTATGTACAAGAATATAACTACTATAATACTGCCCCTATATACAAGAATATAACTACTATAATACTGCTCCTATATACAAGAATATAACTACTATAATACTGCCCCTATATACAAGAATATATCTACTATAATACTGCCTCTATGTACAAGAATATAACTACTATAATACTGCCCCTATATACAAGAATATAACTACTATAATACTGCCCCTATATACAAGAATATAACTACTATAATACTGCCCCTATGTACAAGAATATAACTACTATAATACTGCCCCTATGTACAAGAATATAACTACTATAATACTGCTCCTATATACAAGAATATAACTACTATAATACTGCTCCTATATACAAGAATATAACTACTATAATACTGCCCCTATATACAAGAATATAACTACTATAATACTGCCCCTATATACAAGAATATAACTACTATAATACTGCCCCTATATACAAGAATATAACTACTATAATACTGCCCCTATATACAAGAATATAACTACTATAATACTGCCCCTATATACAAGAATATAACTACTATAATACTGACCCTATATACAAGAATATAACTACTATAATACTGCTCCTATATACAAGAATATAACTACTATAATACTGCCCCTATATACAAGAATATAACTACTATAATACTGACCCTATATACAAGAATATAACTACTATAATACTGCTCCTATATACAAGAATATAACTACTATAATACTGCTCCTATATACAAGAATATAACTACTATAATACTGCCCCTATATACAAGAATATAACTACTATAATACTGCCCCTATATACAAGAATATAACTACTATAATACTGCCCCTATATACAAGAATATAACTACTATAATACTGCTCCTATATACAAGAATATAACTACTATAATACTGCTCCTATATACAAGAATATAACTACTATAATACTGCCCCTATATACAAGAATATAACTACTATAATACTGCCCCTATGTACAAGAATATAACTACTATAATACTGCTCCTATATACAAGAATATAACTACTATAATACTGCTCCTATATACAAGAATATAACTACTATAATACTGCCCCTATGTACAAGAATATAACTACTATAATACTGCCCCTATATACAAGAATATAACTACTATAATACTGCCCCTATGTACAAGAATATAACTACTATAATACTGCTCCTATGTACAAGAATATAACTACTATAATACTGCTCCTATATACAAGAATATAACTACTATAATACTGCTCCTATATATAAGAATATAACTACTATAATACTGCTCCTATATACAAGAATATAACTACTATAATACTGCCCCTATATACAAGAATATAACTGCTATAATACTGCTCCTATGTACAAGAATATAACTACTATAATACTGCCCCTATATCTACTATATAATTGCCGTAGGCATTTTCGTGTCGGACCCCGAAAACGCCGTGGCTATGTCACGCTGTGACGTCACCACGCGCGAGCAATGGCCGCGAAGCGGCCATTGCGAGTCGCTGGCCGTAAATAGAACCAGAGGCTCGGCCACAAAGTTAGCGATTTACCGCTGAGGTAGCGCGAGCAATGGCCGCGAGGCCATTGCGAGTCGCTACCTCAGCTGCCGCACCTGCCGCAAGTCCCACTATACTTTCAATGGGGATTCATTGCGAGTCGCTGTGTAGCGCGAGCAATGGCCGCGAGGCCATTGCGAGTCGCTACCTCAGCCGCCGCACCTGCCGCAAGTCCCCCTATACTTTGTATGGGGATCCATTGCGAGTCGCTGTGTAGCGCGAGCAATGGCCGCGAGGCCATTGCGAGTCGCTACCTCAGCCGCCGCACCTGCCGCAAGTCACATATAAAAAGATTCTAGACACCCGATGCATTTGCATCGGGCTTACAGCTAGTACAAGAATATAACTACTATAATACTGTCCCTATATACAAGAATATAACTACTATAATCCTGCCCCTATATACAAGAATATATCTACTATAATACTGCCCCTATGTACAAGAATATATCTACTATAATACTGCTCCTATGTACAAGAATATAACTACTATAATACTGCCCCTATATACAAGAATATATCTACTATAATACTGCTCCTATGTACAAGAATATAACTACTATAATACTGCTACCATGTACAAGAATATAACTACTATAATACTGCCCCTATATACAATAATATAACTACTATAATACTGCCCTATATACAAGAATATAACTACTATAATACTGCTCCTATATACAAGAATATAACTACTATAATACTGCTCCTATATACAATAATATAACTACTATAATACTGCTCCTATGTACAGGAATATAACTACTATAATACTGCCCCTATGTACAAGAATATAACTACTATAATACTGCTCCTATGTACAAGAATATAACTACTATAATACTGCCCCTATATACAAGAATATAACTACTATAATACTGCCCCTATATACAAGAATATAACTACTATAATACTCCTATATACAAGAATATAACTACTATAATACTGCTCCTATATACAAGAATATAACTACTATAATACGACCAAAGGGGCGGCAAATTTTTTGACCGCCCCGGGCGCCACAAACAGTTGGGGCCCCACTCTCAATCTCGCCCAGGGCCCCACTTGGTCTAAAACCGGCCCTGCCGGCACATTAGTGTTACCATATAGTACTGACCCGAGGCATCATAACGACACGTCAGTGTTACCATATAGCAACGACTCGAGTCTTCATACCGACACGTCAGTGTTACCATATAGTAACGACCCGAGGCATCATACCGACACGTTAGTGTTACCATATAGTACTGACCCCAGACATCATACCGACACCTCACTGTTACCATATAGTACTGATCCCAGACATCATACCGACACGTTAGTGTTACCATATAGTACTGACACGAGACATCACACCGACACCTCAGTGTTACCATATAGTACTGACACGAGACATCATACTGATACGTTAGTGTTACCATATAGTACTGACACGAGACATCATACCGACACATTAGTGTTACCATATAGTACTGATCTTCCTCGGTGAGTGCCACTGATTATTCTTTTTTAACCTATTAAAAAATATGTAAGCACTGGCCCAATGTTTGATAACCAGCGTGGGTAAAGGCGAAATTACAGGCTGCAATCCGCAGTGGTCTGCTTTCACATGGCTGCTTATCAAAAATGGTGGAAATCATAATTAAAAAAACCAGCATGGCATTCCCCCTATTTTTGACAGCCAGCCACAGTAAAGCTGACCGGTGAGGACTGGTGTTATCAGGGTGGGAAGAGCCATAGAAATTTGCCCCTCTCAGCCTAAAAATAGCCTCCCCAATTTTGTGCATCCATTAGATGTGCCAATATTTTTGATTACCCAGTTCATTAAAATTGCTCTGTGGCTGGTTATCAAAAATGGAGGGGACCCTGCGCCATTTTTTTTAAACATTATCAGATCACCTCTGTTTTTGATGAAAAAGCTGACTGCTGGATGTTGCAGCCCACAGTTGTCTGTTTTACCCGGGCTTATTTTAAAAAATAGGATGGGAGCCAACACTAATTTTTTTTAAATACACTATTTCCTTCTTTTTTTTTTATACTGTCCTACAGCAAACTCATCTGCAACCAGTCATACATGCTGACATAGAGTTCCAGGGGGCACGTATAGTGGTTTGCAACCAATCACAGATTCTGGCAGAGAGGGGTGGGTGGGGGAAGCAGTGAATATTCATGAAGTTTAATGATAGGGCATGGAAAAGAGTTTGACTGCATTGTTATCTTCCTGGAAACATGCTATGTATAACTGTCCTGCTCTTACCCCCATTTTTCTTCTTTTTGTAGCCCCCTAGCATTTAGTACCACCACTTTACAACACAGAACTTCTAATCCCCATTAACTTGTCTGGAGTTTGCTATCCGGCGTCAAGTTTGGGTCAAGTTCAGTTCTCAAACCCGCCCTATTTTTTAGTCCATGCGGATTTTGTGTACCCGAATATCCACGCGTCCACTCCTCACTAGCAGTGATATGAAATAAGTGCTTTTTTTAAAATTATTTTTGTCTTTACAAAAATATGTTTTAATTACAGCAGAATATTTTTTAATTTTTTTGTTCTTTATTTTGTATTTTTTTAAAAACATGTTTAGCATTTTTGTTTTCACTTTTTCTACATTTTTAATTTACTCCCTATATGGAAATGTAACTTTTATTATGCTGATCACTGGAATAATGCATTACAACGCACAAGCATTGCAATATAGTATACCTGTCAGTGGGACACTGACAGAAAGCCAATTAGACCATGCTGCTGAAATATTGTAGTGTGGCATATTCTAACAGGCCACAATAGCGAGGTCATTATTTGAACCCAAGTTGCCATGATGGCAATCGGTAGCCTGTGGTTAAATCACAAGGTGTGCCTATCATGTATTCCCTCTGCCAACCTACTAAACTCTGGCATTTAAGGGTTAAATAGACATGGGCAGTGCGATTGTCGCCCCTGGCTGTGACAGCCTGGGCTCGGCTTTTTCTTATGCTGAGCTCCCGGCAGATCTCGTGGGGCAAAGCTCCTTTGCCCCCACAATCGCTGTGACATGCCTACACATCATTGGTCAGAAACCCCTAAGTGAGCATGCTTTATAGGTCCTTCAAGTGTTGTGAAAGGTTCAAGGGATAGTCCTCATGCTTTAGAGCCTCATGACTTCTAAACTGATGGAGGATGCTTTTAACACTTTGCACCCCTAAGCTTTAATATGCAGCATCCATGCCTCCGGAGAATATGAAGTGAGGCAGGAAGAGGTGGCCTGGATTGGAAATTAAACATACCCTCTTGTGATTCCAGCCGGTCTCAGGGCCATGCTGATGAACGCAGTAGAGAAAAGCTTGTAAGCACTTTGAATCATCTTTAGCCACTGCTCTTAGACATCTTCAGGATCTTGTCCCATTGGCTACAAGCTAGAAGCAATAAGAGACGAAAGAGACAATATCTGGAAAATGTGGGTTAAATTAAGTGCCAAAAACATTGCAACGATGCTCAGTTTTTAAATAAAATATCTAAAGTATCTAGTTACAATGTCAAGAATCTTTCTTTAAAGGGAACCTGTCAGGTCGTTCTACCCCACTCTGCTATCACTACCTGTCATTGCACCTTCCTAGCTGATCTCTAACCATCCCTGTCTGCTCTAAAAGTGCCCTATAAAGATTGAGAAAAATGACTTATATGTGGAGCCCCGGGCGGGACTGGGGTACTCGGTACCGGACCGATCTGCTTCTGGGGATGTCACTGGTGGCCTGGTCCGGGCCGTGTCCCTGGGCCCTCACAATAAAAGGGGAATATTTACAAGGGAGATTGTCACGGGTGACGCCACCCACTTGGTGCGGCCAGTGATGGGGCCGCCGCTGCTGCAGAACCTCCGGGGGCGATGGAATGGCAGCGGGGATGGTATAGTTCCAGTGGTCTGAACTGTATCCCCCGGGGCAGTAAGGGTTAAAGTCTATGGTAGAGGTGCAGTTGTAACACACTTACTTGCAGACACTGCAGGGATCTCTCCCCAGCGTTGGTGCTGACAGGCTGTGGCTCTGCAGGTTGAGGTCTTCCTGGTGTAAGCCTGTATGGGAGAAAGGGTCTGCAGATGGAAGCAGGCAAGAGGCAATTCAGGGTTTCCAAGGCTTTACTTAAGGTCTTTCAAGCAAGTTACAGGTTATTCACAGTTGTTAGCACACGGTTGCTCTCTTCTCCCTTTCCGGGTTCCCTTCTCTCCTGCAGCCAGGCTCCTCTCTCCTTGTGACCCCTCACACAGTCTTTAAGTGTACCTTTCCGGGCTTTTACTCTCTTTCCTCATGGATTGTGTGACACTCGACAGTATAGCGGTGACTAGGGCTTCTGTGAGTCCTAATCTGTCACTTAGCTGCCTGTCTTTTAGGGTTAGGAACTCCAGCTTGAAACTGAAGCTCCCCGTCAGTGAATCTGGGGATACCGGGTAAATCGTCGGTCCCCTTCAGAGCTGACACTCTGCTTTAGCCCAGCCTGCAACAGTCCTCTAATCTGAGGCTCTGCCAGGCTCCTTCCTCTGTGTTCCTTCGGTATACTCAGAGGGCTTCTCCACCTGCAACAGGTTGCTTCAGCTGCTGTCTAGGGCACGGGTACACCGTCCCTCTCTGTTCCCTCACACTCCTGGTGGTCTCGGCTTCGGACGGGCTTTCCCCCCCATCTGGCTCACACTGGCTCAGTACGGGTCTGCGCTCCTCTGCTAGGCTCTTCCAGGACGTGTGTTGTCTTTCAGTCTTTACTTCTCAGCTACTTCAGCCTACTCTGTCGGTCGTTGCTGTTCTTTACTGATGGTCTTTACAGCTCAGCCTACTGTGGCCTACTGACTTCCTTCACTCCTCCCCCTCTCTATATACTGTCAGTCACCTGACCTCTGGTGTGCCCAACCCACTCCTCATCCACCACCCCTCTGGTCTCATATAGTATCTAACCTCAGGGCTGGATGTAACCCCTTCTATGCTTGGGTATGTGGGCTGTGAGGGTGTAGTGTTTACTATTGTCCTACCTGCCTGGCTGCAGTATTCTTCTGTGGCCACCTGGACGCAGGGGCGCCACATTCTCCCGGAGTTAAACAGCGCGTCCGCACGCGACTCGACATTGGTTACCCTGAAAACATTTTTATATTATATAACAATAAACATTAAGTATTCTTGTTTCTTCCCATCCGGGAGGCACGATTCTTGTAACGTTACATTAACTATAAACAAGTGCATGGGTATATACTCGTCATTACCCTCTTTCTGTAAAAGACATTATAAAACATTACTTTGTATAAAAGTATAAAATTCTCTTCTTCTCAAAAAGTGCAAAACTCTCAATAAGCAGCTTCAAAGTTCTGGATTCAAAATGCAGAGTTCGTGCATTAACTCGCATGTGCATCTGGTCTTAAAACCAAAGGGGAGCACACAAAGGTGCTCAACTATTTACAAAAGGGAGTTCGTACCAAGTCATTGTTCATGGTGCAAATGTTCAAATAAAACATATAAGACAGACAGGGGAATGCTAGCATTCACTCAGGTAAGGTTGGGGGATCAATAAGGAACAATGTACATTCACACTTACAGTTTCTTCTTCTGTTTCTTTAAGGACCCGTGTTCACTCCTTCTTCTCTTCCATCTTGACCTTCCACGGAAGTGTTGGCGGTCCTCTCTTTCTGGGGAACATCTCAAGTTCTTGCAGGGCGTCAATCAGCAGGTAACTCTCCGGAGTCTGCGTTGCAATGTCTGCAGTGCCCTTTACTGTAACGGTCTCAGCAGCAGGTACTAAGTGTGTAGTAGGACCCGGGTTCATGATTGGGTCCAGTGGCATTTCAGGGTTAGTTTCCTCTAAGGCAGGCATGTCATCATAACTGGCATCTAAACATAGTCTATGCACTCTAATGCCATACGGGCCTCTAGCTCCTTGGACAATAACATACGAGATCCGCTCACCAACTTGCACTTCCCTGTCCGGGTGCTTCTCTGGCAAGTGCTGTTCAACATCACGGCGGTTGATAAATATGTCACAGTCTATTCCTTCTTCGCGGGCAAAGGCGTATCCCTCCTCATGTTTAACTTTGACGATCCTGCCCTCATGCCTCTGGGATCCGGCAACACTCTTGTCTCGCCTCGCAACTGTTTTTAAGTACTGGGTCAGGGCGACTAGTTCTCGCTTTTGCTCTTGCCTTTTCTCTTCCTCCTGTTCCCATCTCTTACCGCATCTTCTCAGGTACTCATTCCTGGTGACTACCTCTACGGGGCCTACTTCGCCTCCAGGGTCTCCTACAAAGCCCATCATATCATCGCAGTCTTTGTCCCGTTCCCACCAGCAACGGAGTTGCTCTCCCTTTACCTCTACTGTCTTGGGCGCTGGTATCAGGGGCTCCGGCAGGGACAACCACTTCTCCTCTAGGGCTCCGAGCGGGTCGGTCTCTCGCTTGGCAGCACGCGGCACAGTCACATCCACGAGATTTCCTGTTCGGCATCCACCCTCGCTTTGCATGCGGTCACGGGTGTTGGCAACCCAGCCGGGTTGTATAGTTACCGACTCGTAGCTTCGCTGATGCTGTTCGATGTTAAGCTGGATCTGGGTACGCTGTTCGTGGATCCGGGTCATCTGCTGGGGCAGCAGCCGCAATATACCCCTCCGGGTATCCGGGACGTAGGGACGCTCTCCACCTTCTGCCATCTCTGCACGATCACGACTGGTCTTTCCCTGGCCGGGTTCCTCCACTGGTTCGTCTTGTGGGCCCTCCGGGATCACAGGCGGTCTCTCGTACACTGCGCTCTGCTGGACGTCCTTCACTTCCGTCCTCGTGTCTCTGAATGGCGACTGCTTCTCTTCCGGTTGCTCGCTCCGCCTCCTCCTGATGACGATTTCCTTCTTATCGGTTCGCGCCAGCTTCTTAGTAGGAGGGTCTAGGGGCGGCGGCTCTTCTTTGAGAGTGACAGCTGGCTCTCCCGGAGTTAAGGAGAGCCAGGGCGGGACCTTCTCTTCGCGCCTTGGACCGGACCGGCCCACGATGGGGGTCTTAGGAACGCCCCCTCTGCACATGGCGCTAGTCCCTTATGGCCGCCATTAGGGTCAGATTTGGCTGGAAAAGTCCAGAACACAGGATTTGGGCACACAAGGTCCGATTCTTTTGGACCGGGTAGATCCTGTTCGTGACGCCAGGTTGTGGAGCCCCAGGCGGGACTGGGGTACTCGGTACCGGACCGGACGGTTGCTGGGGATGTCACGGGTGGCTTGGTCCGGACCGTATCCCTGGGCCCTCACAATAAAAGGGGAATATTTACAAGGGAGATTGTCACGGGTGACGCCACCCACTTGGTGCGGCCAGTGATGGGGCCGCCGCTGCTGCAGAACCTCCGGGGGCGATGGAATGGCAGCGGGGATGGTATAGTTCCAGTGGGCTGAACTGTATCCCCCGGGGCAGTAAGGGTTAAAGTCTATGGTAGAGGTGCAGTTGTAACACACTTACTTGCAGACGCTGCAGGGATCTCTCCCCAGCGTTGGTGCTGACAAGCTGTGGCTCTGCAGGTTGAGGTCTTCCTGGTGTAAGCCTGTATGGGAGAAAGGGTCTGCAGATGGAAGCAGGCAAGAGGCAATTCAGGGTTTCCAAGGCTTTACTTAAGGTCTTTCAAGCAAGTTACAGGTTATTCACAGTTGTTAGCACACGGTTGCTCTCTTCTCCCTTTCCGGGTTCCCTTCTCTCCTGCAGCCAGGCTCCTCTCTCCTTGTGACCCCTCACACAGTCTTTAAGTGTACCTTTCCGGGCTTTTACTCTCTTTCCTCATGGATTGTGTGACACTCGACAGTATAGCGGTGACTAGGGCTTCTGTGAGTCCTAATCTGTCACTTAGCTGCCTGTCTTTTAGGGTTAGGAACTCCAGCTTGAAACTGAAGCTCCCCGTCAGTGAATCTGGGGATACCGGGTAAATCGTCGGTCCCCTTCAGAGCTGACACTCTGCTTTAGCCCAGCCTGCAACAGTCCTCTAATCTGAGGCTCTGCCAGGCTCCTTCCTCTGTGTTCCTTCGGTATACTCAGAGGGCTTCTCCACCTGCAACAGGTTGCTTCAGCTGCTGTCTAGGGCACGGGTACACCGTCCCTCTCTGTTCCCTCACACTCCTGGTGGTCTCGGCTTCGGACGGGCTTTCCCCCCCATCTGGCTCACACTGGCTCAGTACGGGTCTGCGCTCCTCTGATAGGCTCTTCCAGGACGTGTGTTGTCTTTCAGTCTTTACTTCTCAGCTACTTCAGCCTACTCTGTCGGTCGTTGCTGTTCTTTACTGATGGTCTTTACAGCTCAGCCTACTGTGGCCTACTGACTTCCTTCACTCCTCCCCCTCTCTATATACTGTCAGTCACCTGACCTCTGGTGTGCCCAACCCACTCCTCATCCACCACCCCTCTGGTCTCATATAGTATCTAACCTCAGGGCTGGATGTAACCCCTTCTATGCTTGGGTATGTGGGCTGTGAGGGTGTAGTGTTTACTATTGTCCTACCTGCCTGGCTGCAGTATTCTTCTGTGGCCACCTGGACGCAGGGGCGCCACATTCTCCCGGAGTTAAACAGCGCGTCCGCGCGCGACTCGACATTGGTTACCCTGAAAACATTTTTATATTATATAACAATAAACATTAAGTATTCTTGTTTCTTCCCATACGGGAGGCACGATTCTTGTAACGTTACATTAACTATAAACAAGTGCATGGGTATATACTCGTCATTACCCTCTTTCTGTAAAAGACATTATAAAACATTACTTTGTATAAAAGTATAAAATTCTCTTCTTCTCAAAAAGTGCAAAACTCTCAATAAGCAGCTTCAAAGTTCTGGATTCAAAATGCAGAGTTCGTGCATTAACTCGCATGTGCATCTGGTCTTAAAACCAAAGGGGAGCACACAAAGGTGCTCAACTATTTACAAAAGGGAGTTCGTACCAAGTCATTGTTCATGGTGCAAATGTTCAAATAAAACATATAAGACAGACAGGGGAATGCTAGCATTCACTCAGGTAAGGTTGGGGGATCAATAAGGAACAATGTACATTCACACTTACAGTTTCTTCTTCTGTTTCTTTAAGGACCCGTGTTCACTCCTTCTTCTCTTCCAGCTTGACCTTCCACGGAAGTGTTGGCGGTCCTCTCTTTCTGGGGAACATCTCAAGTTCTTGCAGGGCGTCAATCAGCAGGTAACTCTCCGGAGTCTGCGTTGCAATGTCTGCGGTGCCCTTTACTGTAACGGTCTCAGCAGCAGGTACTAAGTGTGTAGTAGGACCCGGGTTCATGATTGGGTCCGGTGGCATTTCAGGGTTAGTTTCCTCTAAGGCAGGCATGTCATCATAACTGGCATCTAAACATAGTCTATGCACTCTAATGCCATACGGGCCTCTAGCTCCTTGGACAATAACATACGAGATCCGCTCACCAACTTGCACTTCCCTGTCCGGGTGCTTCTCTGGCAAGTGCTGTTCAACATCACGGCGGTTGATAAATATGTCACAGTCTATTCCTTCTTCGCGGGCAAAGGCGTATCCCTCCTCATGTTTAACTTTGACGATCCTGCCCTCATGCCTCTGGGATCCGGCAACACTCTTGTCTCGCCTCGCAACTGTTTTTAAGTACTGGGTCAGGGCGACTAGTTCTCGCTTTTGCTCTTGCCTTTTCTCTTCCTCCTGTTCCCATCTCTTACCGCATCTTCTCAGGTACTCATTCCTGGTGACTACCTCTACGGGGCCTACTTCGCCTCCAGGGTCTCCTACAAAGCCCATCATATCATCGCAGTCTTTGTCCCGTTCCCACCAGCAACGGAGTTGCTCTCCCTTTACCTCTACTGTCTTGGGCGCTGGTATCAGGGGCTCCGGCAGGGACAACCACTTCTCCTCTAGGGCTCCGAGCGGGTCGGTCTCTCGCTTGGCAGCACGCGGCACAGTCACATCCACGAGATTTCCTGTTCGGCATCCACCCTCGCTTTGCATGCGGTCACGGGTGTTGGCAACCCAGCCGGGTTGTATAGTTACCGACTCGTAGCTTCGCTGATGCTGTTCGATGTTAAGCTGGATCTGGGTACGCTGTTCGTGGATCCGGGTCATCTGCTGGGGCAGCAGCCGCAATATACCCCTCGGGTATCCGGGACGTAGGGACGCTCTCCACCTTCTGCCATCTCTGCACGATCACGACTGGTCTTTCCCTGGCCGGGTTCCTCCACTGGTTCGTCTTGTGGGCCCTCCGGGATCACAGGCGGTCTCTCGTACACTGCGCTCTGCTGGACGTCCTTCACTTCCGTCCTCGTGTCTCTGAATGGCGACTGCTTCTCTTCCGGTTGCTCGCTCCGCCTCCTCCTGATGACGATTTCCTTCTTATCGGTTCGCGCCAGCTTCTTAGTAGGAGGGTCTAGGGGCGGCGGCTCTTCTTTGAGAGTGACAGCTGGCTCTCCCGGAGTTAAGGAGAGCCAGGGCGGGACCTTCTCTTCGCGCCTTGGACCGGACCGGCCCACGATGGGGGTCTTAGGAACGCCCCCTCTGCACATGGCGCTAGTCCCTTATGGCCGCCATTAGGGTCAGATTTGGCTGGAAAAGTCCAGAACACAGGATTTGGGCACACAAGGTCCGATTCTTTTGGACCGGGTAGATCCTGTTCGTGACGCCAGGTTGTGGAGCCCCAGGCGGGACTGGGGTACTCGGTACCGGACCGGACGGTTGCTGGGGATGTCACGGGTGGCTTGGTCCGGACCGTATCCCTGGGCCCTCACAATAAAAGGGGAATATTTACAAGGGAGATTGTCACGGGTGACGCCACCCACTTGGTGCGGCCAGTGATGGGGCCGCCGCTGCTGCAGAACCTCCGGGGGCGATGGAATGGCAGCGGGGATGGTATAGTTCCAGTGGGCTGAACTGTATCCCCCGGGGCAGTAAGGGTTAAAGTCTATGGTAGAGGTTCAGTTGTAACACACTTACTTGCAGACGCTGCAGGGATCTCTCCCCAGCGTTGGTGCTGACAGGCTGTGGCTCTGCAGGTTGAGGTCTTCCTGGTGTAAGCCTGTATGGGAGAAAGGGTCTGCAGATGGAAGCAGGCAAGAGGCAATTCAGGGTTTCCAAGGCTTTACTTAAGGTCTTTCAAGCAAGTTACAGGTTATTCACAGTTGTTAGCACACGGTTGCTCTCTTCTCCCTTTCCGGGTTCCCTTCTCTCCTGCAGCCAGGCTCCTCTCTCCTTGTGACCCCTCACACAGTCTTTAAGTGTACCTTTCCGGGCTTTTACTCTCTTTCCTCATGGATTGTGTGACACTCGACAGTATAGCGGTGACTAGGGCTTCTGTGAGTCCTAATCTGTCACTTAGCTGCCTGTCTTTTAGGGTTAGGAACTCCAGCTTGAAACTGAAGCTCCCCGTCAGTGAATCTGGGGATACCGGGTAAATCGTCGGTCCCCTTCAGAGCTGACACTCTGCTTTAGCCCAGCCTGCAACAGTCCTCTAATCTGAGGCTCTGCCAGGCTCCTTCCTCTGTGTTCCTTCGGTATACTCAGAGGGCTTCTCCACCTGCAACAGGTTGCTTCAGCTGCTGTCTAGGGCACGGGTACACCGTCCCTCTCTGTTCCCTCACACTCCTGGTGGTCTCGGCTTCGGACGGGCTTTCCCCCCCATCTGGCTCACACTGGCTCAGTACGGGTCTGCGCTCCTCTGATAGGCTCTTCCAGGACGTGTGTTGTCTTTCAGTCTTTACTTCTCAGCTACTTCAGCCTACTCTGTCGGTCGTTGCTGTTCTTTACTGATGGTCTTTACAGCTCAGCCTACTGTGGCCTACTGACTTCCTTCACTCCTCCCCCTCTCTATATACTGTCAGTCACCTGACCTCTGGTGTGCCCAACCCACTCCTCATCCACCACCCCTCTGGTCTCATATAGTATCTAACCTCAGGGCTGGATGTAACCCCTTCTATGCGTGGGTATGTGGGCTGTGAGGGTGTAGTGTTTACTATTGTCCTACCTGCCTGGCTGCAGTACCCTTCTGTGGCCACCTGGACGCAGGGGCGCCACATATATACTAACATAGTCTCCATTCAGAGACTGGAAAGGCGGGTTCCGGGGTGCCATTCTCAAATCCTCACTTGCTCGTTGCACGCCCCACTGGGAGTCATCAGTCTTTCTTCTGTTCCACCTTCTGTTTGAAATTACCACCTCCTCTGCTGTGATGCCGTCCGGAACGTCATATCCGGCCAGATGCATAGAGGGGGCTGATCACGTGGTACGGCTCGGCTCCAGCACATGCACAGTGTGCATATTGAAGCCAAGCCGTGGTCCACGTTGTCTTGCTAAAGGCGGCTGGGCCAGCGGATGAGAGCACCCACTGACCCCTGGGTCTCCACAATTGGTGGCAGCAGTGGGATACTACTCAGCCTGATTTATCCACAGGAGCTGCAGGGGACTGGTGTTCGTGGACACCGTCCAAGGGCTCAACAACCAGGGAGGCATATAAGCATACCCTGCAGGCCATAGGTGAGGCATTCAGGTTTCGGACGTTGCCATGTCCAACCCCACCAGTTCAGCCAATGGACAAGGGCCGGAGAGGAGATACAGCCGCAGCAGTAAATGGATGCTACAGGATCTGTGCCAGAGGCGAAATATTGAATACTGGAACGCTGACACTCAGTCGGATTCGATTCAGAAATTGGTCCATTGGGATACCCAGAATGATGGAGAGGATGATGAGGACCCCGCTGACGTTGTACCAGAGGATGTAAATTGTGTACCACATGATGGATCCAGTGAATATCGGGAAACCACCAGGTCTAAAGTAGTCTAAATCAAGGAGTGGTTGGCCGCATTGGGGCCCAAAGCCTCAAGAGAAGAGAGGACTTGGATTCTGGGACATGTTTTGGGAATTCCATATCAACAACTGCTACCACCAGCCGCTCGAGTAGGATTAATCTGCTACCCATTAGAAGCCCCATCAGGACAAACGTACACAAACAGGATCCGTCTCTTGCCCAATCCACGGCGCTGTTATATGTGTGGACGTCTTGGACATATGGACAAAGATTGTCGCCAACGCCGGGGCCCCATGCCTGGAGCTCATCTGCCAGAACAGCCAGTCCAGGTCAGTGACGTCCAAACCCCGGGACTACAAGAAACTGATTCTGTCAACACCCTGTCAACACCCTGGTAAACCCAGCTATTGTTTCTCCAATGCCATGTTACCAATTAACCATCTCCCTGGTTGAGGATCAGTGCTCAGACATCCCTCTGGAAGGTGTGCAGCTGGACGGGGCGAATGACTAAGAAGAGGGCGATTTGGAGGTTATGAACAGCATCCCCACCCCTGTTATTTTGGAGCCTGAGCAGGGAGAGGATAAGTTGGAAGTTATGGACAACGTCCCTATCCCTGTTGCTTTGGGAGCTGACCCAGAAGAGGTTGATGTGGAGCTTACAGACAGCGTCTCCACCCCTGATATTTTGGAGCCTGAGCAGGGAGAGGACAATTTGGAGTTTATGGACAACGTCCCTATCCCTGTTGCTTTGGGAACTGACCAGGAAGAGGTATCACTGTTGCTTTGGGAACTAACCAGGAAGAGGTTGATGTGGAGCTTACAGACAGTGTCCCCATGCCTGCTATTGTAGAGACTGACCAGGAAGAAATGTGTGGATTTGTGAGCAGCCTTCCCACACCTATTGTTTCAGGGGCTAACTTTGAGGAAGTTGAATTGGGGCTCATGGATGGCTCCCCCACATCTGTTGTTTTGCTTGCTGACCCAGGACAAGGACTATCCAGCCAGTTTGTCACCGCCATCCCCCACATCCAAGAAGCCAAGTAACACCCTCATGTGGATCTTGCTACAACACCTTCAGAGGATAATCCATGCTCCCAGACCCCATCATTCTCCTCTGAGCCATTAACAGTGAGTACACCTAGCCAAACTGTGGCCATTGACTGGGGGGGAATTGATAGCAAGAAGTTTATGGGAGCTCAACTCCTGAATCCCATTTTAGTGCTTGTCCACAATATGTCTGCCCATTCTGGGGGGAGGGGGGAATCTGGGGGAGGTGTATAGATGGAAGCCTCAATTGCTGACTTCACCATTAAAAAAGACAATGCTGCTAAGAGGAGAAGGATGACCAGAGACTTATCACATCTGACTGCCCTGTCTGGATAAATAAGAAGGGGGAGGTATGAGATGAAATGGACCCCTTTAATGTATAACCTATGAGGATTTCTTATTTTTCCAGACAATATTGTATTTTGGTTTGCAAACTTATATTATGCCACTCATGGGTTACACAAGATTTCTAGGAGCCTGCTAGTATTTAAAATGGGTAGTGTAATCATCTTGCCTCTTTGTATTGTATGTTATTCCCACCTTGTGATAAGCAACTAATTGTAAATACAAGTCTTGTACAGGTTTGGTGATGTGAACTTATGTAATGCAATTATCTCTCTTCTGTAAGGTGAGAGAAACTTAATCCTGTTAGAATGCCATTGTATTACCATGTGTATTGTTGACTCTAGGGCTGGGCGATTTTGGAAAAGATCAAAATCTCGATTTTATTTAAACCTATGGACGATTTTCGATTTAAATCTCGATTTTTTTTATATATGTATACAGCATACACAGTATATATCATACACACAGTATATGTATACAGCACCCCCATCCTCCTCTCCTCTGTCCTCCACCACCCTCGTCCTCCTCTCCTCTGTCCTCCTGCACCACCGTCCTGCTCTCCTCTATCCTCCTGCACCACCGTCCTGCTCTCCTCTGTCCTCCTGCACCCCCGTCCTCGTCTCCTTTGTCCCTCCTGCTGCTCCTGTCCTCCTCTCCGCTCTCCCTCCTGCTGCTCCTCCTGCACCCCCGTCCTCCTCTCCTCTGTGCTCCTGCACCCCCGTCCTCCTCTCCTCTGTCACTCCTGCTGCTCCTCTTGCACCCCCATCCTCCTTTCCTTTGTCCCTCCTGCTGCTCCTCTGTCCTCCTGCACCCCTGTCCTCCTCTCCTTTGTCCCTCCTGCTGCTCCTCTGTCCTCCTGCTGCTCCTCTGTCCTTTTGCATCCCTGTCCTCCTCTTCGCTGTCCCTCCTGCTGCTCCTCTGTCCTCCTGCACCCCTGTCCTGTTGCTCCTCTGTCCTCCTGCACCCCCGTCCTCCTCTCCTCTGTCCCTCCTGCTGCTCCTCTTGCACCCCCGTCCTCCTTTCCTTTGTCCCTCCTGCTGCTCCTCTGTCCTCCTGCACCTTTGTCCTCCTCTCCTTTGTCCCTCCTGCTGCTCCTTTGTCCTCCTGCACCCGTCCTCCTCTTTGCTGTCCCTCCTGCTGCTCCTTTGTCCTCCTGCACCCCTGTCCTGTTGTTCCTCTGTCCTCCTGCACCCCCGTCCTGCTCTCCTCTGTCCTCCTGCACCCCCGTCCTGCTCTCCTCTGTCCCTTCTGCTGCTCCTCTTGCACCCCTGTCCTCCTCTTCCCTGTCCCTCCTGCTGCTCGGCTGTCCTCCTGCACCCCGTCCTCCTCTCCTGTCCCTCCTGCTGCTCCTCTTGCACCCCAGTCCTCCTCTCATTTGTCCCTCCTGCTGCTCCTCTGTCCTTCTGCACCCCGCTACTCACACACAGAGACATTACACACAGATACAACTCGCACACAGAGACACACGACACACACAGAGACACATGACACACGACACACACAGAGACACACAGACACATGACACACAGAGACACATGACACACACACAGACACATGACACACACAGACACATGACACACACAGACACATGACACACACAGACACATGACACACACAGACACATGACACACACAGACACATGACACACACAGACACATGACACACAGAGACACATGACACACAGAGACACATGACACACAGAGACACATGACACACAGAGACATGACACACAGAGACACATGACACACAGAGACACATGACACACAGAGACACATGACACACAACTCACACAGAAGACACAGACACATGACACACAACTCACACAGAAGACACAGACACATGACACACAACTCACACAGAAGACACAGACACATGACACACAACTCACACAGAAGACACAGACAACTCACACACATACAGACACACAACTCACTCAAACACACATTTTACAGATACCTCACACATACACTTCTTTCTGCTGCAGGAAGGGGCTACATACCCAGCTTCTCCTGCTCCCAGCAGCTGTCCCCGGGCAGCCCCTCCCCCACTCACTCCTTCTCTCTGCCTGCACAGCACAGTCACAGCAGGAGGTCTTTCACCTTTTTACCCGGAGGTTGGAGCTGCTTCTCAGCTGCTTCTCCTTCCTCCAGACCAGCACAATCCTCTTCATCGGCTCTCATTTCTTCTCTTCCCGCACAGTGCAGGAGGGCAAGAGCACGGGCCAATGAGCGGGCCTGATGATGACGAGGGGGGGGCGGGAACGGTGTATGAGGGGGCGGGACTTACGACCCGGCCAACACAGGCAACGTCTGCTGGGAGTTGAAGTTCTTTCCCTGTACATAGTGACGGCTGCTCCTCCTAAGAAACTACAACACCCACAATGCAAAGCGGCACCATTTTAAATCGAATTACACGATTGTTAATAAAACCACAATCGTGGCCACAGCAGGGGGCGAATTAATCGAATTAATTCGATTAATCGCCCAGCCCTAGTTGACTCTATGTAGATTACTTCAGCCACCATTGTTTGTGGTCAGGGTGTTACACTAAATGTCTAAATGTCTATACTAAACCCTTCTTGACCCCTCTTTGTCATTCATCATTTAAATTATGATTATCCAGGCAGATTGAAAGTGGGCCAATGAAAAGACAGTCTTATTCCACCAATCGTGACGTCCCCAATATCCTGCAATGAGGGCTCAGGTATATAAGGAGACCTGTTCATTAACCAGGGTGATTGCAGATTGGATACAGGCAGCTAATCTAGGATCTTCGGATCCGATTGGCCGGCCATAACCCCAGGCCTAGGCATTTCGGTGCCGACCGAGGGGATCAGAACCTGGATTATAAAACCACAAGGACTTTAGCATCGAATTATCGGATTCGGCTGTGATGACAAAGACTGAATAAGGAAGCAACCCAGGTTGGGACGATCCAGTCACCTGGCTACAGACTTTGCTGTGCTATATTCTAAACCCTGGTGAGCCAGCGGAATGGGTGAGACTCTTTTGCCTGTTATATGTTGTGTTTTTCTGGTTCTGTGTTATATGCTGTTAACTGTTTGGGGATCCAATAAAACCTTACTATTGTGATTCCCTCACCTTGTGTTGTCTGAGTAGTGTTCCGCCCACGGTTAAGGAGCTCGGGCGTTCGGTTTGGGGATGAGCCCTGGTCCACGTTGCCTAGCTACAGGAGGCTGGGCCAGCGGACGAGAGCACCCACTGACCCCTGGGTCTCCACACTTGGAAGGTGCAGGGACTCGTAGTGATAGCAGAGGAGGTAGAATGACCTGACAGTTTCCCTTTAATTCCACTAAATAGTGCTACATTTTGAACAAATACTTAGAAATTAATAGTAAAATCAAGCTATTAGTGATTTATTTTTATATCCTTTAATTACCTGACTTGTGGGACAACGGACAAGTCTCCCATGATTTGTGTTACCTAGTTCTTCGCCTTCTATTTTGTATATAAATACTTAGACTTCCATTCATTATGGCTCACATTCATGTTTCTACCGGCCACGTACTGAGGCACGGCTGTGATCTTCTCTATTGACCCTGGGGAAATTCTTATCAAAATAATTGATTCTTTAAAAAAATAATATATTCATTTGACAAATATTATCATGCATTCTAAAGAAACAGCTTATGTAAGTATTGCCAACAATCATCCTTGCTATAATACCTAATGTAATTCGGCTTAAGATTTCTCTCAAAATTATTGACTTATTAAAAAAATAAAAGACAAGAGAACGTCTAATGACTGTGTAATTTGGAATTTTAATTTCTAAAGGAATATTCCGATTATTAACATTTTAGGGTAGCTTGAATTTCATTGCTTTCCACTATTTTACACAGATGAGTAAAAATGTCAAAATTCTAATTCGTCAGATTCTGAAAAATGTAGTCTGGAAATTCAATTTGTAACAAATATATTCAATGCTGTTCAGTTGCTGTTGTATATTTTGAAGTCTCCAACCAATAAATAGATTGCAGAAAGGGAGAAAAACTAAAAATCAAACCCATCATACTCATTCTGTCCCTGTCTGTGACAATATCCAATAAGGCTAGGGTCACATTAACGTTTTCAGCGCTGCCCTGGTGGTCTCGCTGAAAACATAGGTTGTGGGAGCATGAACTCGGTGCTACCGCCATGGTAGCACTGTGGTAACGCTGCCCATGTTAACCTATGGAGGTCCTGCCCCTAACACGGCTTCCACACCGGCATCTGGTTGAAATCTCGCGGTATTACCTAACGCTATAAAAGACGCTTTCTGCAATGTCTTTTCTCGCGTTAGGAAATACCGCAAGATTTCCATCTGATGACAGCGTCAAAGTCGCGTTAGGGGTGGGACCCCCATAGGTTAGTATGGGCAGCGTTAACGCGGTGCTACCATGGCGGTAGCACCGCGCTCATGCTGCCGCAACCTAAGTTTTCAGTGCGACCCCCCGGGCAGCGCTGAAAATGTTAATGTGACCCTAGCCTAAGTAATGAGTGCAGGGTTCTCACCATTGAGGGTTGTGTTAAGCAACAACCACTACAACCACTTGTGATAAAGATACACGGCTGCCGCACCTCCCCGGTAATAGGATCATGCAGGACAGTCTCCGGAAAGGGCAAAGCACCAGGATAAAAGGAGGCTTCAGAAAATAAAGTATAATTTAAAGTGATTTATTGCTACAGGTTTCAAAGTTAATTATTTCTTCTTTAGGCAAATCATCAATGTACCAAAACACATACAAACATTCATGCATAACTTCTCCATAATTTGTTTCATTCAACTGCAAAAAACTATTGAAATGTCATAGAGACAGTTTTTGTTGAAAGCTGTCTAATTACTAAGAAACTCCCCATATTGATAAAATTAAGGTAACATTGGGGTTTGGGGAGCTCTGCTCTTTCTCAACTCTAGACAATGAAATTAAAATGATAAAATCTGTGTTGTTGTTGAAGAAGATTAATTTTGAATCCTTGGAGAGTGATATATTCAACAAGTTTTGAAGTAGATACTCCTTCTTCAAGTATCCACTCTAAATCATGTCAAATAAATAACTTTCTCAGGATTCTACTTTAATCTTGTCACAATAGCAACATGGTTTTTCACCTGTTCACTCCATGGTCTTCAGCTCTACAGTCTTGTGACTGCTGCAGCCGTTATCATGCCATCCAAGGTGTTACGATACTGGTGTAACACTTCTTGGAATCATATGGCCAGAGGAGCCTGAGCAGATAACAGTAGGCAGTGATAGAATCTTTACACACAGGAATGGAAGTTTAGGAACAATCCGGATAGGGGTAAGAACAGCAAAACAGTTCAGAACTAGAGACTGAAACTAAGCAGGCTGCTAGACACTCAAGAAATGAGTGAAGGTTCCATGTGGTTTTAAGTAGCCCCAAACAGGAAACAAGATGGCTTTCACAGGTTCAGCAGCAGCCATCTTACTAAAGAGGATGAACATGAGTTTGTAATCTTCAAGCTCTTATATTTTGTTGTTTTCAGATTATTACAGTGTAACTAAATTTTGCTTGATATTTAGGAAAACAATCAGACTGTGGTCACTGAGTTTTACCTTTTAGGATTTCAAACCAGACAAAGTTTAAGAAATTTACTCTTCTTTTTTCTTCTGGGTGTTTACTGTGGGACATTATGTGGGAATCTCCTGATCATCACCCTGGTGGCAACCAGCAAGATCCTCCACACTCCGATGTACTTCTTCATCTCACAACTGTCCATCAGTGACATGCTGGTGATTACCAATATTGTCCCCAATTTGCTCCAAATTCTTCTCAGTAATGGCGGATACATTAGTTTTATTGACTGCTTCACTCAGTTGTACTTTTTATGTGCCCCAGAAGTGTTTGAGTGTTTCCTCCTTGCGGTAATGTCCTACGACCGGTATGTGGCCATCTGTAACCCCCTCCGTTACTCCACCATCATGACAAACGGATACTGTACTATATTATCAATCACATGTTGGATAATTGGATTTTCTATTGTTTTGATTTACATTGTGCAAATGGCAAACCTAGACTTTTGTGGTCAAAACATCATCGACCATTTATTTTGTGATCCTATTCCTTTACTAGATCTTTCCTGTTCTGATACCTTCATTATTTACGTTTCGATTTATGTTTTGGTCAATCCATTTGTAATTATTCCAACCATAATTATTGTAATGTCTTATACGTATATTGTGTCAGAAGTCTTAAAGATTAAGTCTAGTGTTTCCAGACAGAAAGTCTTCTCCACCTGTAGCTCCCACATCACTGTGGTCTCTATATTTTACTGGACTATGTTTGGTGTTTATATTTTCCCAACAAAAGGCCGAACAATCACTATAAGCAAAATCCTTTCCCTGCTATATACTGTGTTTACTCCTTTTATCAATCCCATTATATACAGTCTGAGGAACAAAGACATTAGGAAGGCCATTCGTAAGCATGCAGACTGGTAGATTAACAGCTAGAGGTTTTTCAAAATGATTGGTTACTTTTTAGGATCGTCCAGGTCAACATGCCCTTCCAACCTTTCATTACACCACACATTTTCATCTCAGATGGAAGAGGCTCCATGTTGAATCACAAGCCAAGGGATAAGAAACTCCAATGGCAACAGCATGCAAGGGATCTGCTACACTCTTTTCTTTTGGTAGCAAATCTTTCCTTAAATTCACTCCTCTTTGATGCTCCCTGAGGCCTCCTTTTAATAGACTTGATGTATTGCCATGTCAATGTTTTGGATTCAGTCTGGCGACCCTATACTGTGTAATCGAGTTCCTTCTTCACTGAGACAGAGCAGGTTTAGTGTCTGTCCATGTGATGATTATCTTTTACCTTTTGTTTAATTCTTTCTGGTCACCAGGTATTTCCATTTATCATTCAGTCTGTCCTATCACACTGTGGGTGCTGCTCTTTATACCTTCTCCTTCCAAGTATTCACTGCTGGTTATATTACAACGTGGTCATACTTCCTAGGATTTATTCCAGTCAGAAAGGAACCAGCTATTTTCTTTGCTTCTGTCTCTTTCCTATTCCTACCTTTTGCCACATGTTAGGTTAATGATATTCTCCTGCTTTGAGTTCTTTTTTCATGCATAATGTAAGGAATGTTTTAATGGAGATCGGCAATCAGTACCTGGACAATTGTGTGCAGTAATTACATTAACTGAGAGAACTTTTCTCCTAACATGACTGTCACCTCTGTCCAACCCATTGATTTATATCCAGTAATTAGTTCCTCTCCTCTCATCCCTGTAAAATCACAATCCTAAACTGTGATAATACAGCCTTTTTCAATGCATGTCGTGGGTTAATGTTCTTAATTTGGCCAGACATATTGATATTTTGTTTGTTAACTCATATTTTTTATGTCATTGTTTCTTGTTTGACTACTCAGAGCCACATTTTCCTAGTTTGTGAATTGCTAACAAAATGTAGTTTACCTCGGCCCCCTTCTGTCTACATCATTTAGATAAAAATTGAGTAGTCTAATTGAAATGCCATCCAATAAGAGGACAGCAATATCCCACCTATCCTGTAAGAATACAATGTACCCCGATGTGGATGCTCAGGTTATACAGTAGAAAGGACTGTTTAAGTCACCAGTTGTTGATATTCTTTGTGGCCTCAGTCTAGAAGGTTCGGTGCTGACTAGAGAAGCTCCAGAACTTGATTATATTCTGCAGGAATTCAATTAGTTGTAATGAGGGTAATGCTTAAATCCTCAACAGAAGCTGCCCCATATTCAGGCCTCCACCCCTCTTTGGCCAAAATATAAAGCAAATATAATATATGAAAATAAACTTGGGTGCACTAACATTAAAGAATCATTAACATTGCAGATAATAATTGTTCCAAAATTTACTTTACAAACCAAACCGTATTTTATTTAATTCACACAACACTCCTAAAATATTTACTAATTGTAAGGTCCGGCCGAGAGCCTACAACTATACAAACCCAGTGCTAAAAAATCACTTCACATATATAAACTTCAATCATAAAATTGGAATAAAATGAACTAAAAACTGCACATAGATGCTGACTGCATTATCACTGTATATAAGTATCTTGTTATATAGCTGTAGCACAAAGTTTTCAAAGTCACTTTACTGTCCCTTAAGGTACCGTCACACAGGGACATATCGCCGGCGATGTTGCCGGCAACCGAGGGGCGTGGCCAGGTTGCGGCGACATCGCCGGCGAATTGCCGCGTGTGACAGGGCGATAATCAGGCGATGAATCGCCTGAGTCACATCGCCAGTTTTCCCAACAATGTTGGGAAACCTGGCGATGTTGCTCAGGCGATCCTGCCTGATCGCCCTGTGTAACGCGGCAACCCGCAATGTTACGGGCGATTCCGCCTATCTACAACATTGTGAGTGATCGCTCGCTGGGTTGCTGGGCAACCCAGCGAGCGATAGCCGCGGCAACTAGCCGGCGACATCGCTGGTAAGTTGCTCAGTGTGACAGCTCACCGGCGATGTTGTCAGGGATGCGCGCTCCCGCGATCCCCGGCAATATCGCCGGCGATATGTCCCTGTGTGACGGTACCTTTTCAGCCCTAAGGCTGCCTTCACACTTGCGTTTGTGTCTGCATGCGCAGGGCGTGTAGACGCAAACGCAGTGCAATGCAGCACATACTTATGTGAACGCAGCGGAGAATCTCCGCATGTGTTCACATAAGTATGGAGCCCGGGCAGGAGATAAGAAACAGCTAATTGCTGCTTCAAATCTCCCGCGCTGACCTCACCTATTCGGTGTCAGCGCGGGAGATTTAAACAGCTGTCAGATCAGCTGTTTCTCCCCGCTGACACCGGCGGGAGATCAGTGGCGGCTCTGCATGATCTCCCGGTGGCCGCCGCTGATCAGCGGCGGCCACCGGGAGAGATTTCAATGTGATCTGCAGCGTTCTCCTGCGCTGTCACGCGGAGGACACTGCAGATCCATTGAGATCCATGCATTGTTTGTGCGCTTGCAGATAAAACAAGCGCCCGCGATCGCACAAAAAATGCAACATACTGCGTTCGGAGGGCGCACAAGTTGTGCGCATCCGAACACAAACGCAATCGAACTCAGCCAAACGCAGGCAGATGCGTTGCCATGTTAAACATAGGAACGCAGTGCGCAAGCGTTTGGCTGCGTTCAGTACGCTGCGCTTGCAAACGCAAGTGTGAAGACAGCCTAAGAAGTACACTGGTAGCCATCTGTTTGCTGTTCACTCTCTGCATATTACTTTTGGACATTTCTCATAAGAGTGACGGTTGCACTCTCGCTTATAATTTCTGGACATTAAGGTAGTAAGTGCGGGATGCACTCTTGCATGTTATTATTTCATGACAGCCGGTCACGTGCTACATATAAAGATTTCTGGACATTGTGCTGGAAGCACTCTGTGTGATCACTACAGAAATAACTAGTCCCAGAGATGAAGAGAAAGACTGCTATTACAGATAGTTATTATAATAATAATAATACTTACTCAGCCAGAAAAAGAAATAACGACCAATTCTCCTGCTGAACGGCGACAAAACATCTTAAAATTTGTTCCAAAGACTGATTTGCCCTTTCTGTCTGACCGTTAGATTCTGGGTGATAAGCAGAGGAAAAGAACAAATCAATCCCCAATTTTCTGCAGAAAGCCCTCCAAAATCTAGAGATGAATTGTACACCCTCATCAGATGCCATATTAAGGGAATTCTTATGCAATCATACCACATGAATAATAAACAGTTTGGAGAGAGTATCAGCATTGGGTAATCGAGATAATGGGACAAAGTGAGCTTGTTTGCTGATTCGATCGACTACGACCCAAATAGCAGTCATCATCCCCCCCAGACAGAGGTAAATCTGAAATGAAATCCATGGACAAATAGGTCCATGGTTTTCCCAGAATTGGCAAAGGAGCCAATTCACTGGCCGGCAATGCTGTACTTCGGCCCGTGCATAAGTTTCACAAGCTGACACAAGATCTCTAATATATTTATGCATAGTAGACCACCAAAAGAGTCTAGCAACTGCCTCCTGGGTGGTAGTTTCCCCCAGGTGACCACTCAACACAGAATCATGGAATTCTTGGGAAAGGCATAATCTGAGATACACAGGAACAAACAACTTGCAATCAAGGATATTGGAAGGAGCAGAGGGTTAAGCAGTACAGATTTCGGCTTTCAACTCAGTGGAAACCATGACCACAACAATACCCTGAGGAAGAATGGAGGAAGGAGGTTTCGGAGGAGAAACCGAATATAGACTATGAGACAGGGCATCCGCCCTTACGTTTTTAGACCCCGATCTGAAAATAATAGAAAAATAAAATTAAAAAAATATAAAGACCATCTGGCCTGTCTAGATGTCAACCGCTTGACAGATTCAATATAGGCTAGATTTTTGTGATTCGTCACCGCGGTGACTTCTAAAAAATGCCTTCATTCTTCAAAAGCCAATCTGACAGCAAGTAACTCTGGATTACCCACATCGTAGTTTCATTTATCAGGAGAACATTTTCTAGAGAAGAAGGCAAATGGTTGCAGATTAGTTAAACTCTTATGACCTTGAGACAATACAGCCCCCACTTCGACCTCAAGAAGCATCTACCGCCACAATTAATGGCCTTTGGAGGTCTGGTTGAACAAGCACAGGAGCAGACATTAAATATTTCTTCACATTTTCAAAAGCCCCAACCGCTTCTGGCGACCAAACCTTTAGCTCCGCCACTTTACGAGTGAGGTCCGTAAAAGGTTTGACAATCTAAGAAAATAAATTTTCTGTAATAATTAAGTACAACGTGCACAGTACCTTGCATCAGTGGTCGGTTTACTCCGGGCTCTGTCTTCTCTTCCTGTCAGCTGAGAGGGTCAGGGCTGCACCAGGAGCATACGCCGTGGCCGATGGGCGTACGCTTCCTGGTTCTTTCTGGTCACCTGACCTGTCGCATCACCAGTCGCGTCACGTCCTACGTCACGGTGACGTGTCAGGTTGGGCTGGACAGGGACCAATGCATTGGTGCAGGACATGACAGCCAGATAGTTCATATACAACAAATTCCCATTCTCCTCTGCTCCTCTGTGACACTCCGCCCCTGTCTCACCCAACCTGACGCGTCACCGTGACATAGGACGTGACGCGACAGGTCAGGTGACCGGAATAAACCAGGAAGCGTATGTCCGTCGGCCGCGGCGTATGCTCCTGGTGCAGCCCTGACCTGCTCAGCTGAAGAGAAGACAGAGCCCGGAGTAAGCTGACCACTGATGCAAGGTACTGTGCACTTTGTACTTAGCAAACATTACCCTTGAGGTAGATTAATGTGTGCCACATAAGGTAAAGTAAGTCACATAAGTTTATAACCAGCACACTGGGTGATAGTTCACATTGACATCTGAGAGGAAGGTCTACTTGAAAGTTAAGTAATAAGATACACCACCCAAGGGTCACTGAATAGTCCTTGATATAGTAGATAACAAGAACACTATGAGTGCTAACCCTTAGAAGCCAGTTCAATATCATTGGTGAAGTACAGAATTATAAGCAATTAAATAAGTTTTAATAGCCTCAAGTACCAGACTAAACACGTATGGTAATTTGGAATAATGTCCCAAGAATCAGACTAAAGGCTTGTGTTATTGTTATATTTTCCAGACTCAGTAGACAGTCACACTAAAAAAAGTATTTTCACAAGCGTCATCTATTGATGGAGACGAGCAGAAGGTACACTTACTCCAAAAGTGACCTTGTAAGCACCACGGCTACACCCATTGAATCACCAATTTATTTCTTAGGATAGAAAAAAACGGGTAGCTGGAACAAGACCACCTCTAAAATACTACACCAGTACACGAGACCCCCCCCAGAAGATCGTAGGTGGTCCACACCAACTCACAGGAAGCAACATTTCCGACATTACAGACTGTGACACACTACAGAAGATACATTGTTGGTCACTAACTTGAAAAATTTCAGACAATAGTCATTGATACTAAAAGGTTTATTCTCAATTCTAGTGACTATTATTCCAGTACACACCTAAAGGAACCTACCCCCAGGACCCAACTTGATCTTCTAAGGTAACTGAATGTTCCACTAAGGGTAAGGGGGACTGGATAATTGCAATATTCTAAAAAGTATTGTGCAATTTTAGCACTTCTTTGCCATAACCCACAAGGTCAGAAGAACTCAACCCAGTTGACACAGATCAAGGCCACAATCGAAGAGCAGAGGTAATAATTGGGATAACACTCACACTAGTTGATATATACCATTATATGAGTGACCCTGACCCTGAGAATCGTCATTATCCTTAGTACACTGAGGAGCCCACCAGAAGTGTCCCAGGCCGGTCTGAAACAACAGCGGACCCTCACATCTGGAGGCATTTTTTAACTTAGATGCAATTGTATTGCAATTGTTTTAAACTTGGCATAAAAAATCTTTAAATATTTTAACATTTTTTAAAATTATATTAACCTTGTACTGGGTTTATCCAAAAATTAGACTGTAAAAAAATATTTCAATAAACATCCTGATTAAGGGTTAAAATGCCCCTGAGAGTACATGTTCTGTATATACTCCGTTGAAAGGTAGAAGGTAGCGCTGGGCCTTAAGGCTGGGTTCACATTGCGGGTCAGATCCCATCCGTGGCTGTCAGGGTGAACCTGACAGCTCCGGATCGGATCAGCACACAGAAACGGAGGGCTAATATGCCATCCGGTCCAGTGTGCACCCGCACGCAGCTGCTGCCACTGATGAATCAGGACCGCAGCTCACAGGAAGCTAGCCGCGGTCCTGAAACAATTGCGGCGTGCATCCGCAGGGGTCTGGTTCCTGGATCCTCCCGGACCGGGAGGATCCGGGGAATCCGGAAGAATCCGGGAGGATCCGGGCGAATTCGGGACAATCAGGGGCAATCCGGGAATTGCCAATTAGAGGAGATATTCTCCTCTCGAACACAAAACCGCTGCAAGCAACGTTTTTGTGTCCGTGGGTGAATTCTGAATTCTCCCGGATTGTCCCGGACAGATAGGAACCGGATGGCAGCTCGGCTTCTATCCAACCCCATAGTATACTATGGGGCCAAAAACCGGTCCGGGGCTGTCCGGTTTACATGGACAGCCACGGATCGGAACCATCCCGCAGTGTGAACCCAGCCTAAGATATGTTTATTACATTAATTTTCTGAACGATTTTCTGACGGATCCGGCGTAATCCGGTGCCCATGAACTCCAATGCTATGGGTGCCGGATGCATTTTTTTGTCCAATTTTTGCATCGGACAAAAAAGATTCTGCAGACTCCGGTTTTGTGTCCGATACAAAAATTGGACAAAACCGGATCCTCAGTCCTCACGGAAAAGCCCCAAGCCAAATGGCAAATAACAGCCATCTGGCAACATAGGGAAACATGGGGGAAATTCGGTTCCAGGGCTGTCCAGCTCTCACCGGACAGCCCCGTACCTGAAAATTCATGGTGTGAAGCCGGCCCAACATGTTATATCACATTGCAGTCAGACCGAAAATACGGTCAAGTGCACAAGCCTTTATTTAATTAATTTTCAATGTTACTTACAGTAAAACCACATATTACACTTGGCTGAAGATTTTAAGATTAATTTTTCTATCTCTCTTACTGAATTGTCGGGGGTATTCCATATCTATTTACCGCCAGTTTTATTTTTATACTTCATCATTAGTTTCATTATTTTACACACTTGAGATAATGGGAACAGAAGTCTCTATAGATTTCTTTGTCTCCGTAGACCTTGGCGTCTGGTTATATATACATAGACGGTCATTGTGCTGTTATTGATGTTGTGTATGTGACATTTCCACATCTTTGTATTCCACGTTGTTCCATCATGTTCTGGTTTATAGACGCCTACTGATCGTTTTACTTCTTAGATTAATATTAAAGGAACAACTAAAACTTCACAACTATTAAACAGAGCATGAAAGTATCAGAGGTAAGTGGTCTGAGATGTCTGGCGGCACTTAGTTACCCGCTGTTTACTATGGATACCAGCTCCCAGCGCTTGCTGAGAGGTGCTGGGAGCTGGTTTCTCGTTCGTCTCCCGGTGTCACACGCAGCGATGCTGTGTGTCCACCGGGTGACCATCGCCTGGTTTTAGAGCAAGTTCTAAAAGCTGGCGACCATCAACCAGCAATTTATCGCCCTGTCACACATATTGCAAGCGATATTGACATGTGACGTCCCCATAAAGAACTGGATGCACCTGCAAGTGCCTGAGGCCCCTTTGAAAATCATTAGGGCCAATAACTGATGTGGGTGGATCCAGTATAAGCTGGATACACACAGATGCCAAAAAATGCCAGTATGAAACCAGCCTAAGTCCCACAATCTCACGATACTCAATGAATAGTAAGATGAAGAAAATGGAATCTTTGTAATTTTTTTCAGTTTTTTTTTGTTTTTTTAGTGATGTAAAATATTTAAAAGAATTAAATTTGTTATGATCGTCATACAATTCACTTTTCAATTTTACAATACTGTACACCATAAAAAGAAAAACCCCAAAAAATAAGGCCTCATTCACACTTTTGTGCTTTGTTTTTTGTTGATCCATTTTGGTGCAGTTTCTGCACCGAATATGGATCCTGTTTTTGCAAAAAGGCATCACAAATGCATCATCCGTTTGTGTTGCTTTTTTTGCTCAATTTTTGGGGGACACAGACACACAGACAGAGACACACATTTGTTGTTCTTTTGGGCATCAGCAGGACCTGCAGGAACAGTACTGACAGGACCTACCCAGGTGACTCAGCCTGAGAGTCACATGGTACCAGGTCCTGTAAGTTCTTGTATTACTCATGGACAGGTCCTGCAAATTTTATCTACTTACTCAACTTATAGTTGGTGTGCAGTTCACAAGTCACAGGTTTCATAAACTGCAACCTAAGAAAAAGAAAAGTATTATCTCTAATTTGGGGTGAATTATAATGATCAATTTGATCCCCTGCTACATGGATTTTGAAGAGTAGCATGGATTATTATTATTATTATTTATTTATTTATAGAGCACCATTGATTCCATAGTGCTGTATATGAGAAAGGGTTATATACAAAACAAGTTAAAAATACAATAGACCAACTAAGAGTGACTGAATGGTACAGAGGAGATAGAGGACCCTACCCTTGAGGGCTTACATTCTATGGGGCAATGGGGAGGGAGACAGTAGGATGGGTCAGCTCTGATAGTCATGGAGCAATGGCTTTGGTGGTCGTGGAGCACCTGTTCTAGTGGTGGTGGAGCGCAAATTCTAGCGGTGGTGGAGTGCTGGCTCTGGTAGTGGGGGAATACTGGTAGTGGTGGAGCGCTGGGAGCAGTAAGGTCTTTGCAGGCTGTAAGCTGTTTTGAAGAGATGAATTTTCAGGTTCCACTTGAAGGTTCCTAGGGTGGAGGATAATCGCACATGTTGTGATATGGAGTTCTAGAGGATGGGGTATGCTCAGTACAAGTGTGGAAGAAAGAAGGAGGACTTGGGAGGATCAAAGATTACGAGTTGGATGATATTGGGAGATTAGTTCAGTGACATATTGAAGACGGCTTTGTAAGTCAATATTAGTATGGTATGTGGGCTGACATATGGGGCTTCCCTGTGAACTTTAATATCAGCCACCAGTGGAGAGCAGTGACTTGCCTTATGCCATCTTTTGAAGTTCATTTGTCATGGTGGAACAACTCCAGGATTAGACTTTTGACCCGCCCCAATGGTTTGGGATACTCGGATCTTAGGCATTGGAAAATGTAGGATGTCACAGGTGGTTGGTGCCTGGGACCGTGCCATGGGGGTCGCTTTAAAAATAGGGAATTATATACAGGGATTTGATTGAAGAAGTTGTGACGTCACCTACGGAGTCTGGTAAAGGCACCAGCGCTGCTGCAGACCTCCGGGGATGATGGATGGGCAGCCTGATGGTGTAGCTCCCCATAGGTGGAGCTGGGTCCCCGGGGCAGTGATGTATGGATATGATTTGGGCACATGGAGACAGCTCTACAGGCGGGAGATATTTACAGTCTCTGTGCTGGACAGAATCAGGGCTGTAAGAACTGACACACACACTGGGAGTAGTTTTCCGTACCTTTACTGATGACAAACCGGCACTGTCCAGGGGGCACTCCAGGTTGTTGGGAGGCACTTCAGGATTTCAGGTAAATAAATGTGTTAACCCATAAGTAATCTTCTTATTTGTGCACCCCAGCGCTCCTAGCCAGTTGTCTTCTCTTTCCTTAATCTTGCCTTTCTTGGACGGGCCTACCAGGAGATCTTGCAAGGATGCTGCCATCTGCATGTAACCCTTGATGAATCTTCTGTAGTATCTTACCAGCCCTAAGAACTGACAAACCTCTTTAACATTAGTTGGTGTTTGCCATTCCTTGATGATGGTAACCTTATCTGGATCTGGTGCCACTCCTTCTGAGCTGACTATATGTCCAAGATACTGAACTTTTGGTTTCAGCAGATGACATTTCGGCGGTTTCAGCTTCATCCTAAACTTAGACAATGCTTCAAATACCTCCGCCAGGTGTTTCAGATGTTTTACATAGGTTTTTGAGTACACTATAATGTCATCTAAGTAGAGTAACACAGTCTCGAAGTTTCGGTGCCCCAGGCAACACTAAGTCTTTGGAATGTTCCTGGTGCATTACAGAGTCCGAATGGCATGATGTTGAACTCACATAGGCCCATGGGTGTTGTGAATGCTGTATTCTCGCAGTCTTCTGGTGCAACGGAGACCTGCCAGTACCCACTAGTCAGATCTAAGGTTTAAAAGTAATTAGCGGACTTCAATGCAGCAAGTGACTCTTCTATGCGGGATAACGGGTAAGCATCTTATATGTCTTATGCGATTCACCTATCTGTAATCAACACACATTCTCATGCTGCCATCTTTCTTTCTGACTAGGACTAATGGAGCTGCCCAGGAACTGCACCTACCTCTTATGACCCCTTCATCCTTCATGTCCTGCAACATCTCTTTGGAACACTGATAATAAGCTGGTGGAACTGGTCTATATCACTCTTTGATGAGTGCATGGTCTCCTGTGGGTATATGGTGATGTAACCCCTTTATCCTCCCAAAATCAAGTGGATGCTTACTGAATACTTCCTCGTACTCCTGTAGCACCTGGTAGACACCATGCTTTTGGTGTGAATGAGTGTGTTCAGTTCCTACATGGAGCTCTTGACACTATTCCTTCAACTGCCCCTTGAAACTATTACCCTCCGCTGAGTCAGGCGGGGTCAAAGGTTCCACTGCATGTATGGCATTGTTGTCTACGGTGTACAGTTTGGCAACGGTGGAATATCTGGGCAATTTAACCTCATCTTCCCCACAGTTTAGGATGCGTATGGGTACCCTTCCCTTGCATATGTCAACTACGCTCCTGCTGTCAGTACTGTAGGCCTGCATTCTGAGCTCATGAATTCTACCACTGCCTGGTAGTCCTGCCCTCTGTAGCCTACTGCTGCTCGACACCAGATTAGCAATTGTTACACGTACACTACCAATTTCTCCACCGGTCAGTTTTACCTTTTGTTGGTGCTGGAGGGCTCTGATCTCCTTCTGAAGCACTCTCTTCTTCCGGGGAGGTGCAGTATCTGCAATCTGTTGGAGTAAGAACAACAATTCACCCAGACAATTACCAAATACATTTGTACCAAGAATAATGTATGGATCTTTTACACTAGGGTGTGTTTCAACCACTAAGAGTCCTTGGTCTTGCAACTCCACCTTCCCCACTTTTATTGTTACCCTTCTATCCCCTACCAGGTTAAGTGGTAAACCATTTGAAGCATGTACAATGAGGTTAGGATATGGTGCTTCAAGTTCAGCATCAGACCAGAATCTTTTGTAAAGGATATGAGGGATGGTGGTCACCTGCGACCCCGTGTCCAGTAATGCAAGTGTAGGTATGCCATCTAGGTTGATGGACAGGTATGGTCATCCTCCGATGTACCTGTTATACCAGTCTGGCAGGCCTGATGAGTTTACTCCTGGGGATTGGCCCGTGACCCCAGGGGTTGCTGGTTTAAAGGACACACTCTAGCGAATTGGCCTGTCTTGTTGCAACAGCAGTGGGTTCTCTTGAAGAGCTGTAGCAATCGTTGTTCCTCTTGGTCTTCTTTCCTCTCATCCACGGGACATCCTCTGATTGTCAGCTAGCAGGATCTTCTCTGATGGCTGTACCTTCGTCTTAAGCTGTACGGCTTTTAGGACTGTGGCCATGTCTTTGCTCAGCTGGTGCACCTCAGAGCACAGGCTGTCAAACCTGATAGGGGTCACAGTCTGCACATTTGTCTCTGCAGCATGGGAAGAAGAAGATGTCTCTGATGCGGGATAGGGTCTACCCTGCCACTGTTGGAGTGCAGGATCTTGGGTTGCTAAGAATTGCAGCCCTTTGATGGCCAAGTCCTTTAAGGTAGCAAAGTCTGCATCAGGGTGTTCTAGAGCCCACCAGTATGCTTGTCTGCTGTCAACTGGTGACCGTAACCCCTGATAAACTGTTCAACAAGCATTCTGTTCTCATCCTGTACACTGGCTGGGTTTACTTGTTTTAAGGTTCGCAGTGCCTCCTGTAGACGCAAGGCATAGTCTCTTATGGTGTCTTGCAGCCTCTGTTTACAATGGTAGAATCTCATCCTGAAGTCAGCCTCAGTGCAGTTCTCAAAAACAGCTTTAAGTTTGTCAAAAATGATGGTAAGTGATTTCTGATCCTCCTCTGACCAGGTTTCTATCTCCAGCTCTGCTGCACTTGTCAACTGTCCCAATACAACAGATGTTCGTTGTTTACCAGTCATTGCATACATATGTAAGACGCTGCAGATTTTTCTCTTGAATCCAGCCAAGATGTCTGGCCAGCCATCATACTGAAGTAACCATTTGGCTCCTGGGGCATATGGTAGAGAGATAGGCATGACCATTGCCGCAGCCAAGGGTGCTACGTCGGTTCCACCAGCTGAAGTCCCGGCTCGTGCTGCATTGCCAGTGTAATTCTAGTTGGAAACTGCTGCATCCCCCTGCTCAGACATTCTCTCTCCCACCTAGTGAACTGCGGACAGTCTCTTTACAACAAAGCAAGCGGTGGCTCCTAATGCGGCTCCATCACCAGGTTCCTTCACAGTACTGCTCTGTACTGCATGGACTAACTAACTCCACCCCTAGCACCGGTATTTATAAGGGATCTTGCTTAAAGGCAGCAAGTGGAGCTCCACCTACAGGCCTGGGTGGAAGGTGTTGAGTGTCTAGGTTCCCTGTTGTGGAAATTCCTCCATACACTAGGTGGTACTGTGGCTACCTGTTAGGGCAGGGTGCCCTACTTTCTTTTCTTCATTGCTTTGCATTCAGACTCCATCTTTGTATCTAATTGTTATTTAGCTCAGCTCAAAATGTAAAAATGATTTAACACATTTTTCTGCTTTTTTTGCAGAACAATCTGACTTCAGTCATAGAATTTTTCTTGGTAGGATTTCAAAGCGACCAAACTTCAGTAGTATTTCTTTTCTGTGTTCTCCTGGTGATTTACTGTGTGACAATATGTGGGAATCTCCTGATCATCACCTGGTGTCCACCAGCAAGATCCTCCACACTCCGATGTACTTCTTCCTCACACAACTGTCCGTCAGTGACATCTTGTTGACCACTGATATAGTCCCCAACACTCTACACGTCCTACTGAACAATGGGGCGACCGTTACTTTTATTTACTGCTTTACCCAGTTTTACTTTTTTGGTGCTATAGAAGCCTCTGAATGTTTCCTCCTCACAGTGATGTCCTACGACAGATATGTGGCCATCTGTAATCCTTTCCATTACACTTCAATCATGACGAGTGCCCATTGTGTGAAGTTGTCCGTAACCGCCTGGCTCCTCAGCTTTGGCTGTGCTCTTATTGTAACCTTAACATTATCAATGTTGACATATTGTGGTCCTAATATCATTAATCATTTTTTCTGTGATACTGTTCCTTTACTAGAACTTGCCTGTTCTGATACTTACACCATGGAGTTAGAGATCTATATACTGAGTTTGCCTACTCTCGTCATCCCCACCACAATTATAATAATCTCTTATTTTAAGATTATTGAGACTATCCTACAAAGTCAATCTCGGATCAGTAGACAGAAAGTCTTCTCCACGTGTAGCTCCCACCTCACCGTGGTCTCCGTCTTCTACTGTACTCTACTAAGTGTTTATGTTTTCTCAACGGGAGGACAAATGTTGACTATTAGCAAACTCCTTTCACTAATGTACACTGTAGTTACTCCATTTCTTAATTCCATTATATACAGTCTAAGAAATAAGGAAATCAAAAATTCTCTACAAAGACTAATCAATAAATGTATGACTTGTATCAATTTATGCAATCTGTAAAGTAATGGACATAAATGGAAGACATGACCCTCTGCTGCCTCTGCTGCTCATTGGCTGTACTACACTCCTCCGTTTCTCACCCTTCCTCTGATGCACTTCACTTTTCTGGATTTTTCACTCTAGAATTTTATAATGCTTTTATTGCCATAACTATATGATTGTTTGTTTTTTGCAGCACAATTTGTAAGAGGGTTGAAAACAACAATTCTACTGACCCATTTGTATGAGAGACTGAACCTTTAATTTGTGCCTTCTAAAAGGAACCTGTCATGGTGTATTGTCATATTAAACTATGCCCTATGTCTCAACAACATGGTGTTCTAAAAACAAAATGCCTGTATATACATGTACTTAAAAAAAAGGCTTTACTGAGGTGACTGCATACACATAGCTTGGCTTCAGTCATAAGGGAGGTGATGGTGCTTACTGTAACTCAAGTTTATTAATGATATTTTTTGAACGTCGTCATGCCCTCTGCATTGTAATTGATTGAAATAATTGCAGGACCTTCAGGACATGTGGTGATGTCATGATTAGGGCTGAGCGAATACCTTAATATTTGTACTCGCTATACTCGCAACGAGTAGGTCCCGATACTCGGTACTCATTGCCAGTATAGCAAGTACAAATACTTTCGCAGTATATCTATAGATACATTGCAAAAGTAGCCTAAAAGTGAATAAAAGTTGTTAAAAAATAATAAAATTACACCTGCATCGGGACCGGCAGAGAAGACATCCGATGGCTGGACAAGGACCTGTCACTACCAGCCAATCAGATGGCCGGTAGCAATCTGGCCAATCAGATAGCGTCACGTCACAACTACGTCATCGCTAGCGGCCACCTGATTGGCCAGTTTGCAAGGTCCTGACAGTACATCTAGGACCTTGCAAATTGGCCAATCAGGTGGCCGCTAGCGATCACGTGGTTGTGATGTGGCGCCATCTGATTGGCCAGATCGCTACCGGCCATCTGATTGACTGGCAGTGACAGGTCTTTGTCCAGCGATCGGATGTGTTCTCTGCCTGTCCCGGTGCAGACGTCGGAAGGTGAGTATGTAATTTTATTATTTTTTAACAACTTTTACTCACTTTTAGGCTACTTTCGCAGTGTATCTATTGATACACTGCGAAAGTATTAGGACTACTCGATACTCCCGAGTACACATAAGTACTCGGAGAGTAGCGAGTAGCCCGAATACCGCTACTATTCAGCGAATGCCGAATAGTAGCGAGTATACTCGCTCATCCCTAGTCATGATCATGTGACCATAATGGACAGAGCAAATACCAAAAGGCCTTTAACCACAGGCCTGCTTAGCTCCGCCTATTATGGTCATATGATTGTGACATCACCACTGGTCCTTCAGCACCAGCAGGACCTTCAGTAATCAATGTCAATATTAGTGATGAGCCACCACCTCAATGCTCAAATTCGATTCGATTCATCGAATTGGTGATTTGTTTGTCGAAAGTTCATCAAACTCCGCGAACCCCATTGAAATCAATGGCAGGCTACAGCAAATACATAGAGAACACCTTCAAAGGTGTCCTAAAGCTGCAAAACTACTCAGAATAGAGAACAAACACTAGGAAAAGTGACAACAAGAACAGAACAAATAGTCAGGGGAAAATGAAGTAAAAACAGGTGGTGGAGTAAAAGGAGGATGAAACAAAGGTATGTCACACCCTTCTCAAATCATGTAAAACACAGCAAGGGGACCCCAACAAGAGTCCTCACTCTTTCCAAAGGGTCAGACCACAGCAAAATGGCATCAATTGTCCAAGACCAAAAATTGCTGAATGGCCCAGCCTGCATGCATAGCACAGGGTCTGGAACAGGACCTGGCCTAGCATTTCAAGGTTAAACATTGCTCAGCCACTAAACATTTTGAGGAGTATCACAGGAAAAACTAGTCAGGTAGGTGAGTGACCTGTTTAGGCTTACTGGGCCAGATAAACTCAAAGATTATGCAAACGCTCCCATCAATGATATGCCCCACCACACACAGGTGGAACTACCATCAGTTTTGTGGCGTATTATAGGAAATAATAGAGAGGTAGGTCAGAGACCTGTTTGAGCCTAGTAGGCCGCATAAATTCAAAGCTCATGCAAGCGTTCCCATTAATGATATGCCCCGCCACACACAGGTGTGATCACCATTAGTTTTGTGGAATACTACAGGAAATAATAAAGAGGTAGGTCAGAGACCTTTTTGGGCCTAGTAGGCCACATAAATTCATAGCTCATGCAAGCGTTCCCATTAATGATATGCACCACCACACATAGGTGGGACCACCATTAGTTTTGTGGAATACTACAGGAAATAATGGAGAGGTAGGTCAGAGACCTTTTTGGGCCTAGTAGGCCACATAAACTCAAAGCTCATATAAGTGTTCCCATCAATGATATGCCCCACCACACACAGGTGGGACCACCATTAATTTTGTGGAATACTACAGGAAATAGTGGAGAGGTAGGTCAGAGACCTTTTTAGGCCTAGTAGGCCACATAAACTCAAAGCCAATGCAAGCGTTCCCATTAACGATATGCCCCGCTACACTCAGGTGGGACTACTATTAGTTTTGTGGAATACTACAGGAAATAATGGCCGAATGACTTCTGTAGCGATGCAAGTCATTGAGTTGCAGGATGCGAACGACGGAAGTGAGCACACAGCGACCATGCCCTCTGCAGAAGCACATCTAGGCTGGGATAGTGGGCTAGAAATTGCTGGACAACCAGGTTCAAGACGTGAACCAAACAAGGCAAATGTGTCACCTTGCCCTGGTGAAGAGCCCCGCCCAGGTTTACAGCATTGTCGCACACGGTCTTCCCTGGCTGCAAGTTTAGTGGAGACAACCATTGATTAAACTCTGTCTCCAGACCTGACCACAAATCCTCAGCTGTGTGACTCACATTTCCCAGACATTTTAATATGAACACCGCCTAATGGCTTTAAGCCCTTCTGCCAGTATAGTAGGAAGGTGTGCTGGATTCCTTCTGCTCAGCTTGAACGCAGGTCACATTACCAGACAGGCTTTGGGCACAGGTGGAGGAGGCAGAAGCAGTGGAGGAACTGCTAGATACAGAAATGTGACGCACAGCCCGTGGGGATGGCAAGACTTGTTCAGCAGCCCCTTCTCCTGCTGTCACCATAGTCACCCAGTGCCCGGTCAGCGACATGTAATGCCCCTGTCCATGCTTACTCATCCATGTGTCTGTGGTAAAATGCACCTTGCCACGCACAGAGTTTCCCAAGGAAGTGGTGATGTTGTGTGCAACATGCTGTTGTATTGCAGGCACAGCTTTCTTTGAGAAGTAGTGGCGACTGGGCATCTGGTAATGGGGTACTGCGACAGACATAAGGTCTCGAAAATCCTCTGTATCCACCAGCCAGAAAGGCAGCATTTCTGTAGCCAACAGCTTGCAGATGGTGAAATTCAACCTCTTAGCTTTGGCATGGGTAGAAGGAAATGGTCTTTTACTTGTCCACATCTGAGGGACAGAGGGCTGGCTGCTGTGCTGAAACAGGATTGAGTAGGGTGTGCCAGACAAACTTCTGGTCTGTGAGGGAGGTGCAGGCGGACTTATTATGTCGCATTCATGAAAAGGTGGTGCTCTCGACAGTGCCGGGACAAGGCATTTTGGTGCCCTAGGCAGGTAAGGCAAACGGCGCCCCCCCCACCCCACCACCCCCCCCGAAATATGTCTGGGAATAAAAATGTCAGCATACTTTGAAAGTAAATTTAATTTAACGGGGACCTATAAAAGGTTCGTCCAACCACACTACAGAGACATACTGATAGGTTGTTTACATTGTGAGCCCCAATGGGGACAGTGTTCATGATGTATGTAAAGTGCTGTGGAGTTCATAGTGTAATATAAATGCAAAAAGTATTATTCTTAATATTATGTCACAATACCAGGATCTGAGGATCTTCTATTTCGAGGTCAGGGACTCTCTGATGCCATGTTGCTGCTTGTCTCGCTGTTGTCCTCTTTTGAAACTGCAGTGCGGTGGACAAGAGAGCATTAACTGGTTAATAACAAGAAGTATGGAGTGTGTACTGAGCCATAAACCCTCCCCTTACCATGAAGTATGGAGTGTGTACTGACTGAGCCATAAACCTCCTCATACCATGTCCAGCAGACATTGTAGGATTACTACCCATATATACTCGTGTATAACCCGACCTGTGTATAAGCCGACCCCCCTACTTTTGCCCCCAAAACCTGGGAAAACCTATTGACTCGTGTATAAGCCGAGGGTGGACCCCAGCACAGGTATACAGCCCCCAGCAAAGTGGTATACAGCAGCCTCTCCAGTGGTATATACAGACCCCAGTGGTAATACAGCAGCCCCAGGGGTAATACAGCAGCCCCAGGGGTAATACAGCAGCCCCAGGGGTTATACAGCAGCCCCAGGGGTAATACAGCAGCCCCAGGGGTAATACAGCAGCCCCAGGGGTTATACAGCAGCCCCAGGGGTAATACAGCAGCCCCAGGGGTTATACAGCAGCCCCAGGGGTTATACAGCAGCCCCAGTGGTATATACAGGCCCCAGCAGTATATACAGCAGCCCCAGTGGTATATACAGGCCCCAGCAGTATATACAGCAGGCCCAGTGGTGGTGTATACAGGGCCCAGTGGTGGTGTATACAGGGCCTAGTGGTGTATACAAGACCCAGTGGTGTATACAGGGCCCAGTATGCGGGGGCCAAGGGGGGGAAGCGCGCCTTTGCACACTCACCGCGGCCGCCGTCACCGTGCGTCTGCTGTAAGGCTGCTTTCACACTGCGTTTTTCTGTGATCCGTGGCTGTCCATTGTAAAACGGACAGCCACGGATCAGATTTTGGCCCCATGTTATCCTATGGGCACGGATCACATCGGATTTGGCCTTATTGGCATCCGATTTTTGTCGGATCCGATTCTGGCCGATTTTTTGCTGTGCCCAAAATCGCAGCCTGCTTCGATTTTTGGCACAGCGGGTCAAATCGGACCGAATTGGATCCGACCTAAACCGTGCCAAATAAGGCTGTTTTCACACAGCGTTTTTGTGCTGTCCGAGGGGATCAGACTTTTTGCAGCACCCCTCGGACAGCAACTGATCCAAACTGATGACTGCAATCGGATGCCAAATAGGCATCCGATCCCGATGTTTTGCAGCATCAGTTTGGATCCTCTCCCTGCTCCTCCTGTCACCTTGTCCCCCTCCTGTCACCCTCCTGTCACCCTTCTCCCCTCTGTCTGCCCTCTGTCTCCCCTCTTTGTCCCCTCTGTCCCCCCACTTTGCAGCCCCTCTTTGCAGCCCTCTTTGCCCCCCTCTTTGCAGACCCTCTTTGCCCCCCTCTTTGGACCCCCTCTTTGCCCCCCTCTTTGCAGACCCTCTTTGCAGCCCCTCTTTGCAGCCCCTCTTTGGACCCCCTCTTTGCTCCCCTCTTTGCCCCCCTCTTTGCAGCCCCTCTTTGGACCCCCTCTTTGGACTCCCTCTTTGCCCCCCTCTTTGCTCCCCTCTCTGCAGACCCTCTTTGCCCCTCTCTTTGCAGCCCCCTCTTTGCCCCCCCTCTTTGGACCCCCTCTTTGCATCCCCTCTTTGGACCCCCTCTTTGCTGCCCTCTTTGCCCCCCTCTTTGCAGACCCTCTTTGCTCCCCTCTTTGCAGACCCTCTTTGGACCCCCTCTTTGCAGACCCTCTTTGCCCCCCTCTTTGCAGCCCCTTTGCTCCCCTCTTTGCAGACCCTCTTTGCCCCCCTCTTTGCTCCCCTCTTTGCAGACCCTCTTTGCAGACCCTCTTTGCCCCCCTCTTTGCTCCCCTCTCTGCAGACCCTCTTTGCCCCCTCTTTGCAGACCCTCTTTGCCCCTCTCTTTGCAGCCCCCTCTTTGCCCCCCCTCTTTGGACCCCCTCTTTGCATCCCCTCTTTGGACCCCCTCTTTGCCCCCCTCTTTGCAGACCCTCTTTGCCCCCTCTTTGCAGACCCTCTTTGCCCTCTCTTTGCTCCCCTCTTTGCAGACCCTCTTTGGACCCCCTCTTTGCCCCCCTCTTTGCAGACCCTCTTTGCCCCCCTCTTTGTAGCCCCTCTTTGCCCCCCTCTTTGCAGCCCCTCTTTGGACCCCCTCTTTGCAGCCCCTCTTTGCAGACCCTCTTTGCCCCCCTCTTTGCTCCCCTCTCTGCAGACCCTCTTTGCCCCTCTCTTTGCAGCCCCCTCTTTGCCCCCCCTCTTTCGACCCCCTCTTTGCATCCCCTCTTTGGACCCCCTCTTTGCTGCCCTCTTTGCCCCCCTCTTTGCAGACCCTCTTTGCTCCCCTCTTTGCAGACCCTCTTTGGACCCCCTCTTTGCAGACCCTCTTTGCCCCCCTCTTTGCAGCCCCTCTTTGGACCCCCTCTTTGCTCCCCTCTTTGCAGACCCTCTTTGCCCCCCTCTTTGCAGACCCTCTTTGCAGACCCTCTTTGCCCCCCTCTTTGCTCCCCTCTCTGCAGACCCTCTTTGCCCCCCTCTTTGCAGACCCTCTTTGCCCCCCCTCTTTGGACCCCCTCTTTGCATCCCCTCTTTGGACCCCCTCTTTGGACCCCCTCTTTGCCCCCCTCTTTGCAGACCCTCTTTGCCCCCCTCTTTGCAGCCCCTCTTTGCAGCCCCTCTTTGCCCCCTCTTTGCTCCCCTCTTTGCAGACCCTCTTTGGACCCCCTCTTTGCCCCCCTCTTTGCAGACCCTCTTTGCCCCCCTCTTTGTAGCCCCTCTTTGCTCCCCTCTTTGCAGACCCTCTTTGCAGACCCTCTTTGCCCCCCTCTTTGTCCTCCTTCTGCAGAGCTTAAAAAATAAAAAAATATTCATTCTCACCTCTCCACGACACCCGCGCTGCTTCCAGCTTCTCTTCTTCTGATGCACAGGACCTGGCGTGATGTCACAGTCACATGACCGGTTACCGTGGTAACCGGTCATGTGACTGCACTGTGACGTCAGGCCAGGTCCTGGAAGCACAGAGCCGAGCGCAGGAGGCATCGCTGGATCGTGGAGAGGTGAGGATAATGATTTTTTTATTTTTAACCCTTTCATTTCACAGGATATCACTTCTGCAATGTATGAATATACATTGCAGAAGTGATATTATGGCACAGAGCGATCTTAGTGTACTGAGCATGCTCAGTACACTAAGATCGGGTCCGAGGAACTCAGCTGTTTCCTCGGATCCGCGCTCTATAGGCCTCCATGTTGGAGGAGAGGAGGGGCGGGCACCGGGCAGAGCTGCAGGACAGTAAGTCCCCTCCTCCCTCCTCTCTGGCCGGCGCGGCCGCCAGCGGTCAGCACGGGGCCCCCCAGGGGGTGCGGGGCCCTCCTGGGGGCGGGCAATGCGCCCCCACAAAATGGCGCCCTAGGCGATCGCCTAAGGTCGCCTACCTATCATCCCGGCCCTGGCTCTCGATGTCTGACAGCGCTCACCATCCTTTGCGATCTGAAAAAAGGCCCAGGCTAGACAAGGCTTAGCACCCATGCGACTGTAGAGGCACCACGACTTCTGCACAGAGGCAGAGTTGTGGCTGAGGACGCAGTTGTTGACGTGCTTCCAGGACTCTGTCTCTGTCCAAGAAGCCGCAAACTAACGTCACTAGCATCCTCCTCCACCCCCTCTGATGAGCTAATCAACTGCCTGCCTGTTGACAGTAAGTCGGATCTCCAACCTCATCATCACCCTGTGTGTTCTCACAACCCTCGTCCTCAGACCCAACCTCTTCCTGCCTTGAGTGCAAAGTCAAGTTGTCGTTCCAATCAGGTATCTGAGTCTCATCATCATCTGCCTCATTGTCTACACCAACAGGGGTTACAGTTTGGGAATGAGGGTCTACATTATGCTCAGACCCTTCTTCATCTGGGCCTGAATCCGACTCACAGATTTTGGGCACTGGTGCAGATCATTTCCTCATTTTGACTCAATGACGTTTTGGAGCAGACCTCTGACTCCTAGGCTATTGTATGAGTGAACAGCTCCACAGAGTCAGCGATCTGTGTTAACCCATAGTCAATAGGGCAGCTGGAGACTTGTGCGCTGTGAGGAAGCAAATGCGATTGGGGTGACACCTGTAAGGACTGGAGTGTTTGTGATGTTCAAGTTGAGGTAGAGGAGAGCCCACTTGATGGAGCACTTAATATCCATTTTTATCCATAGTTTGGCTTGAAGACGGTATTTGTTCAGCACATGTTTCTGTTACTTTTGCAGCTACCTCACGGACACAAAGACTTTAACCCTTTCCAACATGCCTATTCTCCTTTTCACCATCACCAGATCTTTTCTCACTCATTTTGGATTGGCAACTCTGTAGTTGTTGGCACAAAAAACAATAGATGGCAAACTAGCAGAGCTGAGTGGCCAAACAGTGGTACTAGCCTAAATAGGTTTTAGTAAATAGGTTTTGGCCACATGCAAGACAAATGTATTTTCTACACTGTTTGGCAGTACTTTTGAAAACAACAATGAAGTATTGGTACCTATGAAAGCTGTGCAAGTAGCGTATATAGTGTTGGTAAGTTCTTTAGGGCACTTGCAAGGCAAAAGTGTTTTCTACATAAGATGGCCGCTGAGGGTGACAGATGCATGTAAGGAGCCTCCAGGCACTTGGACACCATCCAACGCATCCAAGCTCGCCTGCCCTCCCCTACACACTTTCACCCTCACTGCTGTCACCCCCGAGCACCCCACCGACTGTCTGGGCCACATCTCGGCCACACACTCCATCCAGTGGTTGGTCCGATTGTGTGACCAGCAGCCAAGGCCCTGTGGCTTCCCCTCCCGGACTTGCGACCCTGGCCACACCGGCACCCAGGCACCCACAACACCACCTGTACCACCCAGAGGCTCTCCCAACACCGGTGATTCTCTAGCTGCCATTACCACCAGCTCCTGAGACTCCTGGCGGGCAGAGCAAGTGAACGGCAAGCTGCACGATCCCAGCACCATCACCACTGGGCTGCAAGCATCCCCTACACCGGCCTGCCTCCCCTGCAGTGATCCTGCGGCAGCTGTGGCATCTTGAACGGAACCTCCTCACCTTATCACCACTCCCGGATCATTGAGGCCTGTGGATAGGCCAAAGCCCCGGCCTCGAGTTCTCGTGCTCCTGAACTCATGAGGCCATGTCTCCGCAGTGGTACCTCACTCAGAAACCCGATCCTACGTCAGGGACCCTGCTCCACCTGCAGGGAACTATACCATCCAAGCTGCAATACCATCGTCCCCGGCAGTCTGACAGTGGCACTGGTGAGTTCACCAGAAACTGCAGGTGGTGTCACGAGACTTTCTTTATTATTTCCCATTTTTGATTTCCCCCTTTTTCAAGTGACCCCAAGGTACGGGCCCGGGCATAGGCCACCGAGACAGCACCCCAACTTCACGCCCGGGTACCGAGTTCCCAAAGACCCCTGGGCGGGTCAGTAGCCTATATTGTTTTGGTAAGTGGTTTTGGTCAAATGTAAGACAAAAGTGTTTTCTACACTGTTTGGCAGTACTTTTCACAAGAACAATGAAGTACTGGTACCTAGTAAAACTGCAAGTAGCTAATATAGTTTTGGTAAGTGGTTTTGGTCACATGCAAGACAAAAGTGTTTTCTACACTGTTTGGTGGTACTTTGCAAAAGAACAATGAAGTACTGGTACCTAGTAAAACTGTGCAAGTAACCTATATACTTTTGGTAAATGGTTTTGGTTACATGCAATACAAAGTGTTTTCTGCACTGTATGGCAGTACTTTTCAATAGAACACTGAAGTACAGCTACCTAGTAAAACTGTGGTACTTGCCAAATTGGATTTGCTTGGCTACATGCAGTAAAAAATGCCTATTACTGACAAGCGGTGCAGCTTTCTTCACAACAGTGCTACACCAATGCCTGACACACTGCTACTAGCCAAAAAGGATTTACTGGGCTAGATTTGGCCAGATGCTGTAAAAAATGCTTGCACAGCACTGGAACTGACCTACCTGGGAAAAACTGCTTTTAACCCCTGAAAAGGTCTGTTCTTTGAAGTAGTCCCTAAACCTATCAACAATCTCTCTAACTTGCAATTGAATCGCTGTCAAACTAGATTTCTCCGTAGAGACCTTGCCTGGCAAAAACTGCTTTTTAAGTCCTCCAAACAGCTGTTCTTCAAAGTATTCCATAAACCTATCAACTATCTCTCTATCTAACTTGCAATTGAATCACTATCTATCTATCTAGCTTGGTCTGTATTTCACACTGCAGCACCAGCAGCGGTGCCATCTGACACTGAGCTGCAGCACTGAGAAAATGGTGAGCAGGGTAAAATGGCCGGGTTTTATATGACAAGGGCATGTGACATGCCGTACCAATGACACAAACCCTTGTGTTAAAAAAAGTGCACTTTCCTCTATGCATGCTGATAGGCTGACACACCAGACCACCCACAGTAAGTAAGAGCGGCAAAGAGAAAAAAATGGAGATCTGCAATATTTCAGCACACACACCCCCACAGTCCCCCTCTCACCCACTATTCATTCCCAGACACTGAAAATTATCATAACGTTGAAGAAAAGCATTACTGAGAAAAGTCAGTTATGCTTTTGGTGAATGAAGCGTTATCGAACATAAACTCGAATTACCGGATTTTTAGCAAATTGTTCGAATTTGTTGAATGACTCGAACACCGCCCAAAACAGGTCGAATTTGAAATTGGCGAACAATTCTAATCGAACATCGCTCATCTCTATTATTGAAGGCAATGGGACTGAATGAGTTGTCCTAGGCCGAGAGTGTAGATGGAGAAGAGTAATTGTGGAGCCCCAAGGGACGTGGGGTACTCGGTACCGGACCGATCTGCTGCTGGGGATGTCACTGGTGGCCTGGTCCGGACCGTGTCCCTGGCTCAGCACAATAAAAGGGGAATATTTACAAGGGATATTGTCACGGGTGACGCCACCCACTTGGTGCGGCCAGTAATGGGGGCCGCCGCTGCTGCAGAACCTCCGGGGGTGATGTGAGGGCAGCGGAGGTGGTATAGTTCTAGTGGGGAGAACTGTATCCCCCGGGGCAGTAAGGAGTTAAAGTCTATTTGTCTGTGTGAGCACACTTACTTTGCAGCTGCAGGGATCTCTCTTCCTGTGCTGGTGCTGACAGGCTGTAGCTCTGCAGGTTGAGATCTTCCTGGTGCAAGCCTGTATGGGAGAAAGGGTCTGCAGATGGAAGCAGGCAGGAGACAATGCAGGGTTTCCAAAGCTTTACTTAGTTCCTTCAGTCAGCTTACAAGTTAGTTGTTACACAGTTCTTAACATTCGGTTGCATTTCTCCTTTCCGGGTTCCCTTTCCTCCTGCAGCCAGGCTCCTCTCTTCTTGTGACCCCTCACACAGTCTTTAAGTGTGCCTTTCCGGGCTATTACTCTCTTTCTCCGTCTTACACGGGTGTATGCGGACGCTGAACAGTATAGCGGTGACTCGGGCTCTGTTAGTCCTAGTGTGTCACTGTGCTGCCTGTTCTTTGGGTTAGGAACTCCAGCTTGAAACTAAAGCTCCCCGTCAGTGAATCTGGGGATACCGGGTGGATCGTCGGTCCCCTTCAGAGCTGACACTCTGCCTTTGCCCAGCCTGCAGTAGTCTGCAGCATTAAACTACCAGGCTCCTTCCTCTGTGTTCCTTCCAGTATATATGAGGGCTACTCCGCCTGCAGTTGGTTGCTTGAGCTGTAATTCTAGGGCCCCGGGTTACACCGTCCCTCTCGGCTCTCTCACACTCCTGGTGGTTTCAGCATCTTGGATGGGCTTTTCCCCCCCATCTGGCTCGCATTGGCTCAGTACGGGTCAGCGCTCCTCAGCTTAGGCACTTCCAGGCAGCATGGCTCTCTCCTGCTCAGCTTCAGCTCAACCTCCTGCTGTTCTGTAGCCTTTTTATCTCAGCTCACTTTGCTCTTGGTCTTTGCTGCTCAGCTCACATGGCTTACTCCTAGGTCTTTGCTTCTCAGCTACTTCAGCCTACTAAACTCCTTCACTCCTCCCCCTCTCTATATACTGTCAGTCACCTGACCTTCTGGTGTGCCCAACCCACTCCTCATCCACCACTCCTTCTGGTCTCATATAGTGTCCGACCTCAGAGCTGGATGTGAACCCTCTCTATGCGTGGGGATGTGGGCTGTGAGGGTGTAGTGTTTACCAATTGTCCTACCTGCCTGGCTGCAGTACCCCTCTGTGGCCACCTGTACGCAGGGGCGCCACATTCTCCCGGAGTTAAACAGCGCGTCCGCGCGCGACTCGACATTGGTTACCCTGAAAACATTTTTATATTATACATAACAGTAAACATTAAGGATTCTTGGTTTCTTCCCTTCCGGGAGGCACGATTCTTGGAACGTTGCATTAACTATAAACAAGTGCATGGGTATATATACTCGTCATTACCCTCTTTTCTCTAAAATACACATTATAAACATTACTTCGTATAAAAGTACAAAATCTCTCTTCTTTTCAAAAAGTGCTAAAACTTTCAAAAATTCTCAAAAAGTGCAAAAGTCTCAAAAGCAGCTTCAAAGTTCAAAATGCAGAGTTCGTGCATTACTTCGCATTTGCATCTGGTCTTAAAACCAAAGGGGAGCACACAAGTGTGCTTAACTATTTACAAGAAAGTTAGTATCATGTCATTGTTCATGATGCAAATGTTCTGGTAAACACATAGGACAGACAGGGGAATGCTAACATTCATTCAGGTAAGGTTGGGGGATCAATAAGGAACAATGTACATTCACACTTACAGTTTCTTCATCTGTTTCTTCTTGATGCAGGACACGGATCTTACTCCTGATCCTTCTTCTCCATCTTCTGGATCATCTGGGATGCCTTCCCTTCTGGATGCAGATCCTGCGTTTCTATTCTTTCTTTGGCTTGCTTCCAAGGCAACATCTGCGGCAGCTTCAGAAATCCTTCTGGCAAAGCTCCGAGTGGATCAGCTTCTTTCCATGTCTGGTTCACGATAGCTGGCGGGGTACTCACATCCACAAGTACAGCAGTATGGCCTTCGGCGTCGCTTGCGGCACGTCCGTGCTCCTCGACCCAGCCGGGTCGCTGCAGCCGGACTTCATAGTTCGGGCTGCGGTCGATGTCGATTTGAATCCGGGTTCTATTTGCTTCTTGAACCCGTGTCATCCTCGGGGGCAGCAGCCGCAATACACCCCTCCGGGTGTCTAGGATGCGAGGGCGCTCTTCTCCGCCTTCCGCCATCTCTACGCGATCACACGGGGTCTCTCCTCGGCCGGGTTCCTCCACTGGTTCAATCTGTGGGCCCTCCGGGATCACTCGTGGTCTCTCGCACAGAGCGCTGGTTGCTGCGTCCTCCGCTTCCGTCCTCGTGTCTCTGAATGGCGACTGCTTCTCTTCCGGTTGCCTGCTCCGCCCCCTCCTGATGACGATTTCCGGCTCAGTTCGCGCCAGCTTCTTGGTAGGAGGGTCTAGGGGCGGCGGCTCTTCTTTCAGAGTGACAGCTGGCTCTCCCGGAGTTAAGGAGAGCCAGGGCGGGACCTTCTCTTCGCGCCTTGGACCGGACCGGCCCACGATGGGAGTCTTAGGCACGCCTCCCCTGCACATGGCGCTAGTCCCTTATGGCCGCCATTGGGGTCAGATTTTGGCGGGAAAAGTCCAGAACACAGGATTTAGGCACACAAGGTCCAATTCTTTTGGACCGGGTAGATCCTGTTCGTGACGCCAGGTTGTGGAGCCCCAAGGGACGTGGGGTACTCGGTACCGGACCGATCTGCTGCTGGGGATGTCACTGGTGGCCTGGTCCGGACCGTGTCCCTGGCTCAGCACAATAAAAGGGGAATATTTACAAGGGATATTGTCACGGGTGACGCCACCCACTTGGTGCGGCCAGTAATGGGGGCCGCCGCTGCTGCAGAACCTCCGGGGGTGATGTGAGGGCAGCGGAGGTGGTATAGTTCTAGTGGGGAGAACTGTATCCCCCGGGGCAGTAAGGAGTTAAAGTCTATTTGTCTGTGTGAGCACACTTACTTTGCAGCTGCAGGGATCTCTCTTCCTGTGCTGGTGCTGACAGGCTGTAGCTCTGCAGGTTGAGATCTTCCTGGTGCAAGCCTGTATGGGAGAAAGGGTCTGCAGATGGAAGCAGGCAGGAGACAATGCAGGGTTTCCAAAGCTTTACTTAGTTCCTTCAGTCAGCTTACAAGTTAGTTGTTACACAGTTCTTAACATTCGGTTGCATTCTCCCTTTCCGGGTTCCCTTTCCTCCTGCAGCCAGGCTCCTCTCTTCTTGTGACCCCTCACACAGTCTTTAAGTGTGCCTTTCCGGGCTATTACTCTCTTTCTCCGTCTTACACGGGTGTATGCGGACGCTGAACAGTATAGCGGTGACTCGGGCTCTGTTAGTCCTAGTGTGTCACTGTGCTGCCTGTTCTTTGGGTTAGGAACTCCAGCTTGAAACTAAAGCTCCCCGTCAGTGAATCTGGGGATACCGGGTGGATCGTCGGTCCCCTTCAGAGCTGACACTCTGCCTTTGCCCAGCCTGCAGTAGTCTGCAGCATTAAACTACCAGGCTCCTTCCTCTGTGTTCCTTCCAGTATATATGAGGGCTACTCCGCCTGCAGTTGGTTGCTTGAGCTGTAATTCTAGGGCCCCGGGTTACACCGTCCCTCTCGGCTCTCTCACACTCCTGGTGGTTTCAGCATCTTGGATGGGCTTTTCCCCCCCATCTGGCTCGCATTGGCTCAGTACGGGTCAGCGCTCCTCAGCTTAGGCACTTCCAGGCAGCATGGCTCTCTCCTGCTCAGCTTCAGCTCAACCTCCTGCTGTTCTGTAGCCTTTTTATCTCAGCTCACTTTGCTCTTGGTCTTTGCTGCTCAGCTCACATGGCTTACTCCTAGGTCTTTGCTTCTCAGCTACTTCAGCCTACTAAACTCCTTCACTCCTCCCCCTCTCTATATACTGTCAGTCACCTGACCTTCTGGTGTGCCCAACCCACTCCTCATCCACCACTCCTTCTGGTCTCATATAGTGTCCGACCTCAGAGCTGGATGTGAACCCTCTCTATGCGTGGGGATGTGGGCTGTGAGGGTGTAGTGTTTACCAATTGTCCTACCTGCCTGGCTGCAGTACCCCTCTGTGGCCACCTGTACGCAGGGGCGCCACATAATGATCCCAAAACTGAGCATTGGGGAAGGCCAACAGATATGGGGTAGGGTAAAGAGGAGGTGTGGGAGTGGGTGACGCTGAAAGTCCGGTCCATTAGGTAAGAGGAGATCCAGGAGAGGACTAGGTAAGTGATGCCAAGAGATTCCAGAATATGAAGTAGGAGGGAATGGTCGATGGTGTCAAAGGCGGCATAGGTCAAAGAGGAGGAGGAGGGTGGAGTAGTGTTGTTTGCTCTTGGCGGTCAGGAGGTCATTGGTGACTTTGGTTAGGGCTGTTTCGGTGGAGTGGTGAGTTTGGAAACCGAATTGAGGGCGATCAAAGAGGGAGCAGGAGTGTTCGAGTAATTTTGAGGTGAAGGGGAGAAGAGATATGAGATGATAGTAAGAGAGAGATACAGGGTGAAGGGAGGGTTTTTTGAGGATGGGTGGGATCAAGGCGTGCTTGAAGGAAGAGGGGAAGATGGCATTATTGAGTGATATGTTAAAGAGATGGGTTAGGGCAGGGATGAGGACTGTGGTAAGGTTCAGGATGAGGTGGGAGGAGAGTGCGTAGAGGGCATCGGTGCTGACATGTGATCATAACAGAATGGAAGAGAGTTGATCATCTGTCATGGTGGAGAAGCTTCCTTTGGACGAAGAGAGTTGGGCGGTAATGGAGGAGGGCCGAGGGGACAGTGGATCGAAGCTTTCTCTGATTTTGTCTATCTTCTGTTTGAAGAAGGCAGCAAAGTCGTCGGCAGAGATGAGTGGGAAGGGATGAGGTGCAGGGGGGCGGAGCAGAGAGTTGAAAGTTTTGAATAGTTGTTTGGGGTTGTGAGACAGGGTGTTTATTAGAGAAGAGAAGTAGGCTTATTTTGCAGTGGTGAGTGCTGTCTTGAAATCATTGAGGGACTGTTTGCACATGGCGACGTGCACCGCAGAGAGGGATTTCTTCCATCTCCGCTCGGCCACCCTGGATGCCTGTCGCAGTACTTTAGTGAGGTGAGGCGCCCCCAGGCCGTGGAGTACTCAGGAACCAGATCGCTGCTGTCACTGGGAAGTCACGGGGGTCGTGGCCTGGTCCTGTGGTCTGGGCATCACTTGAAAAAGGGGATATGTACAGGGGAGGTTGTCATGGCGCCACTCGTGGTATGTGGTCAGCGGGGACCACTGCTGCTGCACAACCTCCGGGGATGATGGATAACAGCTGAGATGGAACGGCTCTCCACGGGTAAAGCCAATCCCCAGGGCAGTGTAGAAAGTCTATGTACAGGGTGCAGGGCAACCCGCGCAGAAATAACTGGAGTCCACAGCAATAAATGTTTCCTTTACCTTTACTTGTCCATGACGGATACAGTCCAGAGCAGCGATTTAGATGTTACTGGGGACCCGGTTGACCAGGAAGCAATCGGGGAATTCACCTAGCCAGGTGGGTTGGAGGCCTCCCTTCTGCGCTTTTCACTTGTAGGTTCTTGCTGCTGATTGAAGCTAAGCTGCTTGCCCTCTCCTGCATGTGCCGTATGACAGGATGCTTGAGTCCTGTTTCAGGGGTCACTCCTTGGCGGACACCCCGGGTTCTAGTATGCTGCTTTGCCTCCTGACACTGTGTGGCTGAGAAATCTGGAATTCCCCACCTTCCTTTATTGACTGCAGACCCTGCACAGCCTCGGACCGGTGTCCGTTCTCTGCACTTTCCCCTGGGGCAAGCACGATGCTCCTCGTCTCCCCCAGGCTTTCCTTTCCTTCCTCCTGAGACTCACTCCATGGTTGTTCTAACTAACTCCACCTCCAGAAATATCCTATCAAGAAAACGAGTTTATAGCCCAAATTTATGGTATAAAAATAGATATTTAATTGGTACATGATTAAAAACATAATACATCAAATAATTGCAATGTAAATGATGAAATACACCATGGATAAAAAACATCCAAATGGTATTAAACCACTATAAGAGGGAGAGAGAACCAAAAAATACTAAAATACTACATATTTAGGTGTAAAACCAATTAATGTCCCATGTCTCTGTTATTTTAGTCTGCCAATATACACATGCACATATAACACGGGTTCATTTAGGACAGGGCTTACAACTTAGTATATACAGTGTTGGCCAAAAGTATTGACACCCCTGCAATTCTGTCAGATAATACTCAGTTTCTTCCTGAAAATGATTGCAATCACAGATTCTTTGGTATTATTATCTTCATTTAATTTGTCTTCAAGGAAAAAACACAAAAGGGAATGAAGCAAAAAGCAAAACATTGATCATTTCACACAAAACTCCAAAAATGGGCCAGACAAAAGTATTGGCACCCTCAGCCTAATACTTGGTTGCACAACATTTAGCCAAAATATCTGCGATCAACCGCTTCCGGTAACCATCAATGAGTTTCTTACAATGCTCTGCTGGAATTTTAGACCATTCTTCTTTGGCAAACTGCTCCAGGTCCCTGATATTTGAAGAGTGCCTTCTCCAAACTGCCATTTTTAGACCAGGTCTGGACTCATTGCTGCCACCTTACAAGTCTCCAGTGCTTTCTCTCAAACCATTTTCTAGTGCTTTTTGAAGTGTGTTTTGGGTCATTGTCCTGCTGGAAGACCCATGAGGTCTGAGGGAGTCCCAGCTTTCTCATACTAAGCCCTACATTATGCTGCACAATGTGTTGGTAGTCTTCAGACTTCATAATGCCATGCACACGGTCAAGAAGTCCAGTGCTAGAGGCAGCAAAGCAACCCCAAAACATCAGGGAGCCTCCGCCATGTTTGACTGTAGGGACCGTGTTCTTTTCTTTGAACACCTCTTTTTTTCTCCTGTAAACTCTATGTTGATGCCTTTGCCCAAAAAGAGAGGACATTCTTCCAAAACGTTTTAGGCTTTCTCAGATAAGTTTTGGCAAACTCCAGCCTGGCTCTTTTATGTCTCGGGGTAAGAAGTGGGGTCTTCCTGGGTCTCCTACCATACAGTCCCTTTTCATTCAGACGCCGACGGATAGTACGGGTTGACACTGTTGTACCCTCGGACTGCAGGGCAGCTTGAACTTGTTTGGATGTTATTCGAGGTTCTTTATCCACCATCCGCACAATCTTGCGTTGAAATCTCTTGTCAATTTTTCTTTTCCGTCCACATCTAGGGAGATTAGCCACAGTGCCATAGGCTTTAAACTTCTTGATGACACTGCGCACGGTAGACACAGGAAAATTCAGGTCTTTGGAGATGGACTTGTAGCCTTGAGATTGCTCATGCTTCCTCACAATTTGGTTTCTCAAGTCCTCAGACAGTTCTTTGGTCTTCTTTCTTTTCTCCATGCTCAATGTGGTACACACAAGGACACAGGACAGAGGCTGAGTCAACTTTAATCCATGTCAACTGGCTGCAAGTGTGATTTAGTTATTGCCAACACCTGTTAGGTGCCACAGGTAAGTTACAGGTGCTGTTAATTACACAAATTACAGAAGCATCACATGATTTTTCTAACAGTGCCAATACTTTTGTCCACCCCCTTTTTTATGTTTGGTGGAATTAGATCCAATTTGGCTTTAGGACAATTATTTTTGTGTTTTTTTCATTGAAGACAAATTAAATGAAGATAATAATAGGAAAGAATTTGTGATTGCAATCATTTTCAGGAAGAAACTGAGGATTATCTGACAGAATTGCAGGGGTGTCAATACTTTTGGCCAACACTGTACCTATGACACATAGAAATTATAGGAAAAGGTTCTCATCAAGAGATGCACACATGATTGACAAGTGTCCAAAGGAGTGACACCTCATATAGTATTTTATTTACCGGTCTTGTGTGGATGTGGGGGTCACCCTGACGCGTTTCGCCTTAGGGCTTCTTCCTGAGGGTGGTGCTGACCGAAGGTACGCTCTTTCTATGGGGATATCTGCCTAATGATGTGCGGATTAATGGCGCTCAGCTGGTGCCGCCAGGACAGCATCGCCTAGTTTGGCGTCTGACGTCACTTCCCGGACACCTCCCCTTGACGCATCATAAGAGAGGGCCGGAGAAGTGATACCTGTGAGACGCCTCCCAATGGCAACCAGTCAAGGGGCCGCCCACTGAGTGCATGCGCACAACGAGCCTTCTTTCATCTACAGGGATGCATCTATTAAAGCACAGAAGATTATGCGAATAACTTTCCATATAGTAATCACCTATCATACATTCAGTGTTGAAAATGCATTAGTGCACAGGCAAATATTAGTGAATATAGTAATATATAAATAACTATGTGAAAAAGAAAAGATATATATTGATATGTGTAAAGCAGGGGTGGGGAACTCCAGTCCTCGAGGGCCGCACACAGTGCAGGTTTTCAGGATTTCCTTAGTTTTGCACAGGTGATAACATAATCACTTGCACTGGTGATGATTCCAATCCCTGTGCAATACTAAGGAAATCGGGAAACCTGCACTGATTGCGGCCCTCGAGGACTGGAGTTCCCCACCCCTGGTGTAAAGGGTAATATATATTTAATAAATAATGTGTGGACAATCAGATATATGAGACCTATTGGTGTCTGAGTGTATTGTATATAAGTGAAACATATATAATGGATAATAAAAATAATAATAAAAAAAAAATAATGAAAAACAATAATAAATAAAAATATTAAATAAATAGTGAAATAATTGCAAAAATAAATATAAAAAATTCCCAATTAATTTTATTGAAAAAAAATAAAATTAAAAAGATAAAAAAAAAAAAAAAAAAATGAAAATAAATGAAAAAAGAAAAAAAGAATAATAATGAAAAAATATAAATAACATCATGAAAAAATGATTAAATAATATTTGAATGGAACAAATATAATAATAAAATAAAAATAATAAATAATAAAAAAATTGAAAATAGAAAAAATAAATTTTGGATATATACACCGAAAATTGATAAAAAAGAAAAATAATAATAAAAAAATAATAATGAAAAAATAATGAAAAAATTTATATATATTTGATATTATTATCCATTACCATACATTAATTATCAAAAAATGCATAAAATATTTCATAAAAAAATAATTCATAATTTAAAAAAGATCATCCATCCAAAGAAAAATTACTTCTTCACCATCCCTGGATCATGATCTGAAAATTAAATCAATAAAACGTTAAAAGACATCCAATGAAAATAAAAAAAAATCATGCCTAGATTCATAAGAATGCGGCAAAGCTGAGTATCTCGTGGAGTCCGTGTGGCTGTAGGCATTATGTATCCACTTTGTTTCCAATTGTGCTAACTTTTTCCCCATATCCCCGCCACGTGAGTTTATGGGAATACAATCAATCCCAAAAGCTTTTAACAAGCTGCCATTACAGGAATGTTGCTGTTTAAAATGTTTCGACAAGGGTTTTATAAAAGTGAGGTCATCTTCTTTGATCACATTATTAATATCAAGGACATGTTCCCTAATTCTGACTTTCAGGTGCCTGGTTGTAAATCCTACATAGACCAAATTACATGGACACACTACATAATATATTACATGAGTGGTATTGCATGTAATCCGCCTCGTGATTTTGAATTCTTCTTTTTGGTTTGCAGATGTAAACTCAAAGGTCCTAACCATGTTGGGGCACGCAATGCAGTCCCTACATGGGTAAAAACCCCATTTAGGTCCTTTAGATCCAAAACTATATGTTGAATATAGGGCATCATACTGGCTGTGTGTACGTATGTCCCTTAAATCGTTGGCCTTCCTGTATGTCATAGCAGGTTTTTCTTGGACATGCTTTGCTAAGACCTCATCCGCACGTATGATGTGCCAAAATTTGTTCACTGCCTCAGTGACCTCCTTCCACCTACAATTGTATGTAGAATATATCCATCACCGTCCCTTTGGAGTCTTACATCCAGAAATTCAACCACCTCCTCGCTCGAATTACATGTAAGTGTAATATTTACATTATTTGTATTCAAGGTCTTTATAAATTGCAAAAGGTCGATATCGGAACCCTGCCAAACCATAAATACATCGTCAATATATCTTGACCATGACAAAACATTGTCACTAAGAGGTACCGGATTACTTTGAAAGATTTCCCTTTCCCACAGCCCCAGGAACAAACCCCACCTCCAGGTCAGACCTTTATAAAGGGAAGCTCCCCTCAAGCCAGGTTCTAGAGCTCCTCCTTCTGGTCTGGAGACAGGAAAGTGTTGGATGCTGTGCCACCTGAATAGGGAACTCCCTTTTTGCTTCCAGGCATACCATTGAGACCCTGGGGTGCTACAGAGGGTAGTGAGCCAGGGTTGCCTGTGTGCATGGATTTTGTTGTATGTGAGGGGGCGGCCTAGTTGAGGGCTGTGGTTAGTGTGGTGTTATAGAGGGTGGCGGCAGCGGCAGCATTATGAGGGGAAGCTAAGTCTGTCAGAGGGAGGAGGGACTCAGAGAGTGAGTGGAGATCAATAAGTTTAAGGTTTCTGCAGGGATGAGTGAGTTTATGGAGGGGGGAAGCGTGGTAGGAGGGGAGAGGAAGGAGAAGGTCAACAGGTTATGGTCGGATAGGGGGAGGGGTGAGTTTGAGAGGTCAGTGAGGAAACAGACGGGTGAGAATGAGGTCTAGTGTGTGACCATGGTTGTGAGTGGTTGAGGAGGACCATTGGGAAAGCTCAAACAAGGTGGTCAGTGATAGGAGTCTAGAGGCAGCGGATCTGGGGGGTGTCAATGGGGATGTTCAAATCACCCATGATGATCATGGGGATGTCGGAAGAGAGGAAGTGGAGAAGCCAGGTGGTAAAATGGTCAAGAAAGATGGGGGGTGGATCCTGGGGGCGGCAGGTTGCAGGGGGAGAGGAGCTTTTGGAGAGTTGCAGGCCGACACCTCCACCGTGGTTGTTGCTAAGAAGGGGTATGAGAAAGAGTGAGTCCGGCAGAGCAGAGTGCAGCAGGGGAGGCAGTGTCAGAGGGGGTGAGCTATATTTCAGTGATGCCAAGGAATGAGAGTTTGTTGGAGATGAAAAGGTCATGGATGACTGAGAGTTTGTTACATACCAAGCGAGCGTTCCAGAGTGCGCCAGGTAGGGGGATAGGGGGAGGGCGGCTGGGTGAATGGGTATAAGGTTGTTCGGGTTGCGAGGGTTTGTATTGGGAAGTGGGTATAGGGTAGAAGTGACTTTGGGGATGTGTTGTGGGCCAGGATTAGGGGAAAGTCACCAGCAAGTAGGAGGAGCAGGGAGAGGGCTAGAAGATGGGGGCAGGAGAGTTTAGATGACTTTAATTACGGAGAATGATAGGCCACTCTGAAAGATGTATTTTTGGGGAGTGCCTAAAACTATGTGAGTTGTTGATAGTCCTAATTTCTTGAGGTAGAGCATTCCATAGGATTGGTGCAGCTCGGGAGAAGTCTTGGAGTCGAGAACAGGAGGTTCGGATTAGTGCAGATGTTGGTATAAAGTCACTCCCAGAGCGAAGAGAATAGGTGGGGTGATAGACACAGATGAGGGAGGAGATGTAGGGAGGTGCTGCACTGTGAAGAGTTTTGTAGGTGGGAACAAGCTATATGAATTGGATCCTATAATGTACTGGCAGCCAGTGCAATGACTGGCACAGAGCGGAAGCATCCGAATAACAAGCCAATAACCCTAACTCACAGCTAATATAACAAAGGAGTGGCCTCACAACAACTCTGAGTCCATTCTTGATTGGCCCAGCCATAGCCCTGACCTAAACCCAATTGAGCATCTCTGAAGAGACCTGAAAATGGCTCCACCAACATTCACCATCCAACCTGATCGAACTGGAGAGGATCTGCAAGATAGAATGGCCGAGGATCCCCAAATCCAGGAGTGAAAAACTTGTTGATTCATTCCCAAGACTCATGACTGTATTAGGGTGTTTCATCTCAATACTGAGCAAAGGGTCTAAATACTTATGACCATGTGATATTGCAGTTTTTCTTTTTTAATAAATTTGCAAAAATGTCTATGTTTCTGTTTTATTTCAATCAAGACATGGTGCAGAGTGGACATTAATGAGAAAAAAACTTACGTTATTAAATTTACCAAATGGCTGCGATGAAATACAGAGTGAAAAATGTAAAGGGGTCTGAATACTTTCCGTACCCACTGTAGATCAGGGAAATCGAGACAAAGATGAATAAGTCCATCTTTCTGTTTAACAAAAAAGAATCCGGCTGCTACCGGTGATGAGGACGGATGAATATGAACTTTTCAGAAACTTTCGGCAATGTAAACTTTCATGGCTGCCCGCTCAGGGCCAGACAAGTTATACAAGCGAGCCTTGGACAATTTGGCATTAGGCATGAGATTAATAGCACAGTCATATGGACGATGAGGAGGTAAGATCTTAGACTTTTTTTCCGAAAAAACATCTCTGAAGTCTTTCAGGTATTCCGGAAGACCCTCCAGACTAACGGAACAAACGTGCACAGACTTAAGACAATTTTCAATACAATAATGACCCCATTTGACAATATCTTTCAGATTCCAGTCAATGATCGGATTATGCATACGCAGCCAAGGAATACCCAACACAATTGGGTAACTTGTCCAAATCATAACAGGAGAATAATTCCCTGTGAAGAGACCACACATTGAGTGTGAACTCCACCGTAACTACTTGAACCAGATTTTTGAGCAATGGTGTTCTATCAATGACAACGATTTAAATGGGGATTTCTAGCTTAACTGTCCCTAATTCAAAGTTCAGAACAAGTCCTGAATCAATTAAATTAGCCGCAGATCCACAGTCAATAAAGACAAATGTTGACAGACACTGATTTTGAAAGATAATTTAATTATTCACCACCACTTTATCGGAGGAGTAAAAGGATACCTAGAAGTCTGGGTGACCACCTCGACAATCACCCAGACTTAGGTGTTTCCCAATGGCTTTTTTGCTGCAGGTCTTGTCAAGCAATCCTTTAATTAATGACCAGCTTTGTCACAATAGAGACAAAGTCCAAGTTCCCGATGATGTCTCCTATCATTAATCCTGAAGCTGGCAGCAATAACTCCATAGGGTCCATCTCAGGTAACCGACCCAGGCCAGGTGGACAAAATGGAACCTCTTTTTGAACCTCACGTCTCTCCCGCATCCTTCGATCCATGCGGATAGCCTGAGTCATGGCCTCCACCAAACAACAAGATGGAGCAAGTAGAGCCAGAGTGTGCTTTAGAGACTCCAAAACCCCCCCGAGGAATTGGCTTCTGAGAGCTGTGTCATTCCAAAGGGCCTTAGTGGACCACTGGCAAAACTCAATACAATAATCTTCTGCTGTACGGTTTCCCTGTGTAAGGTTCATGATCCTTGTCTCAGCCACCTTGATCCTGTCAGGTTCATCATAGATCAAAAAATGAGTCCACCAAATGATGCTCGGTGCAAAAGACGGTAGGGAAAATGCCCAAGTCTGATGACCCCCCTTAAAAGCTACATAATAATTTCCACCCTCTGGGACTCATTCCCAGATGACCGAGGGCGCAGGGTGAACAATAATTTCCAACTCTTATTGAAAATTCTGATCTGGTCTTTTTCCCCTGAAAAATTGTCAGGGAGTGCTACAACAGGTTTGGGAAGGTGGGGGGGGGGGGAAGGGGAAAGCTCAAAGATACGTCAGATGGTTCAGAGATCATGATTGAGGTAGGAGGAGAGAGATTCTGAGGGGCGGTAACAGATATCTGGCCCTGTAACAGAGCCTAAGAGGCTGAAAGTTTGTGTTATTCCAAGGGCAGATCCTGGACTAACTGAGTCAAATCAGCCACCTGATCACTCAAAGTCCATATTGGATCCATAGGTGGGGAAAAGAGAAAATGTAACTGTCGATCGTAATGTGACGTGAGTCACTACAGAAATAACTAGTCCCAGAGGGGAAGAGAAAAACTGCAATTACAGATAGTTATTATAATAATAATAATACTATTTACTAAATAAGTAAAGGGAAGTCAAACGATCCAAGGTCAGGTCCAGGAAATGGAGCAGTACAACAAGGGGTAGTTAGAGACATAATCCAATTCACACGCTGGAGTCAGGACAACCAGGGAGAAGACAGTTTACAGGGAGCAGGCAAAAGAGTAGTCAGGTCAAAGGTAAATGGTCAAAGTCCAGGTAAGGGAATAAAGTCAGGCTGAGTCAGGAACCAAGCACAGAGGAATCAGACTTACACAGGCAGCAGCAAGTGCACGATTGACACTAAATGGAGGAGCTAGCATGCTTAAGTAGAGGGCTAATCAAGGGAAGTGAAAACTCTGCTTATTATTTCAGGATTTGCCTACTGTTTGTTTCTGTTTCTAAATTACTGGTTTATTTGTTACTACAGTTTATTTATCCAAACCCTTGTCTCGCTTTCATTATAGATCCATTGCTATCAGATTACTCGCTATTCAGGTTCCTACATAATCATTACACCTTTATTGCGCCGTTCATCTGTGTAACATATTATATCACATTGCAGTCAGACTGAAAATACGGTCAAATCATTTTCAATGTTACTTATAGTAAAACCACATATTACACTTGGCTGAAGATTTTAAGACTCATTTTTCTATCTCTCTTACTGAATTGTCGGGGGTATTCCATATTTATTTACCGCCAGTTTTATTTTTATACTTTATTATTAGTTTCATTATTTTCTACACTTGAGATAATGGGAGCAGAAGTCTCTATAGATTTCTTTTTCTCCGTAGACCTTGCCGTCTGGTTATATATACATAGACGGTCATTGTTCTGTTATTGATGTTGTGTATGTGACGTTTACAGATCTTTATATTCCTCGTCTTTTCATTGTGTTCTGGTTTATAGACGCCTACTGATCTTCTCACTACTTAGATTAATGTTAAGGGAACAACTAAAACTTCACAACTATTAAACAGAGCATGAAAGTATCTGAGGTAAGTGATCGGAGATGTCTGGGGTTGAAAATTTCTCATGGATTTTGCACCAAATAGTGAAGAATTGTAACAATCATGACAAACAAACTATCAAAAAATAATAAATTCTAGAGATGATGGGAATTTTAATGTCTATTTTAGATTGTCAACATGAACTGTTCAGTAAAACACCTCAAAACTACCAATAAAATGTATAGTAGCCTAGTTTCATATTGGTATTTTTTCGATCTTTGGAAATGCAGGTAAAGCCTGCATTCCTCCGGATTCCCCGGAATCTCCCCGCAAGTGTTTTTTCAGGATGCAACTGGATTCACCTGCACCGGTATTATCACTGATCTGTTTCACGGATCAGTAAAAATACCGATGTGAGAGAATCCCGTTGCAATCAGTGGATTACCTTCTTCTGCCGGATCCGTTGATGTCCTGTTGGGCGTGTCATTTAGAACTGTATTCTTGGCATGCGCAGTTCAAAAACACAAATCCGGCTTCCGGATCCAGTGGGACCCAGACTCCACTGGATCCGGGTTCCATTTGACACATTCTGATTTCACCCGTTCTGCACCGAATCCGGGTAATTCCGAGTTTTGTCAGTGAGGGCAAAATGCACCAAAATGCATTTTTAGTCTAAGTAAAAAAAAAAGTGACACCCAGATCAGGGAAAAAAGTAAAGAACTGGAGGCATCAGGTGGAAGTCAATGGGGACGAAAGGTGATGCAGGTGCATCCAGTTTAAGCTGGATACACACGGATGGCAAAAAACGCCAGTGTGAAACCAGCTTAGGACCACAATGTTAGGACACTTAATGAATGGAAACATGAATAAAAAGGAATTTTTGTAATTTTTTTGTTTTTCCTTTATTTTTTTTATTTTTGTAAAGTGTTTAAAAAAAAAAAAAAATTGGCATTTCCTTTTCCCCCTACAGATGATTCCGGTGAGCATTTCCTTTTCCCCCTACAGATGATTCCGGTGAGCATTTCCTTTTCCCGCTTTTTCCCATGGTTGCACCAGAGAATCCCATTCACTTTGCTGCCAGACACAGTGACTGATCCATTTTTGGAGCAGCTTTAAAAAAGCCTCAGCACTATAAATGGATCAGAAATTACTGTGTCCGATGACAAATAAGGATAAATAGTGAACATATAGAGGGAGCTGATAGAAAGACTTTCAGAGCAGCTCCAGTAAGGACGCCCAGTTCAGCCGTCACACAAGGCCTTGATTTGCTCTGTCAGTTGCTAAGTGCAAGAGTTTGACTGTAAATAATTATTTGACATACTATAAACATATTTTTTATAGCTTAAGTCAGAGGTCCCCGACATTTCTGACTTTAAGAGCCACATACAGCTCTCGCCCTTTCACAGAAGCAACACCCAGAGCCCCCATTACCGGTATAATAAAAGACAAACATTATACACAGAAATCCCACTGAGGCAGCATACCAAGATCCAGGGGTTCCCAGCTTACTCCCAAATCGATGTGCTCGTCTGCGTGAGGCTACTCAAAAACGCCACCATCTGGAAACCGTCCCCTCATAGCTGTTTTCTAGACCTGGTGCTTATTCACCAAGCTGGTAGAAAACCATGACTCACACATCACGGGCCCGGAAGCTATGTGTGGATCCTGAGAAACCGGCCCTCCACTAACCTCCCTAAATCTGACATCTCTTTCTGTGTGTGTGGCACCACGATAACGCCTAGGCAGCAGGCTCGCTATCTGGGTGTTATGTTTGACACCGATCTCTCCTTCACCTCCTATATACAATCTTTCATCCGCTCTTGTCGCTTGCACCTGAAGAACATCTCTAGAGTCTGTCCCTTTCTCACCATGGAAACAAAAAAAACCTAATTGTGCCCTTAATCCATTCTTGACTACTTCAATTCTCTATTAATTGGCCTCTTCCTCTCTAAACTTTCACCTCTACAGTCCTTCCTTAATGCAGCAGCCAGGATCACCCATCTGGCCAATCGTTACTCAGATGCCTCCGCTCTGTGCCAGTCATTGCATTGGCTACCTATACACTACAGGATCCAGTTCAAACTGCTTGTTCTCACTCACAAAGCTCTTCACAATGCAGCGTCCCCCACATCTCCTCCCTCATCTCTGTCTATCACCTCACCCGTTCTATACGTTCTACAAATGACCTTTGGATAACATCTGCACTAATCCGATTCTCCCTTTCCCGGCTTCAAGACTTCTCCTGAGCTGAACCAATCCCATGGAATGCTCTACTCCAAGAAATCAGGACCATCCACAACTTATATAGCTTTAGACGCTCCCTAAAAACACATCTATTTAAGGTGGTCTGTCATGCTTCCTAATATAAGTCCTTTGTACTGTATATAGCCCATTCACTATCTCTCTGGACATAACTCTCCTTCATACAACACCATGCCCAAAAGCTCTACACAGATTGTCTGGTGACCATTCATGTAACTTTATTTCTATCCCCAACTTTCTCAAGATGCCTGGACCATCAGTGTAATAAGCCCTGTACTTTCTGTACCCCCATCTCGTTGTAGATTGTAAGCTCTTTTGAACAGGGTCACCTTTATTTTTGGTTTAATTATTGTATTGTACTTTTTACATTGATTCTATGCTTATTGTATTGTATCTAATTACTGTACTGTCTTTTTTATATTGTTTCTCTGCTTTAATTATTGTGCTTTTTACATTGATTCTCTGCTTAGTGTATTGGGTTTTTTATATTGATTCTCTACTTTAATTACTAACTATATTGTATATCTCTTATAGTTACCTACAGTATGACCGTTTGTATATCACTGTATTGTAAAGTGCTGCAGAATATGTTGGTGCTATATAAATAAAGATTTATTGATATTATTATTAATATTATACAGGTTGGGGACCCTTATCTTAAGCAATCCTTCAAACAGAATATTTTCTCATGCAATTTTTAGTGACTTAATCCATGTTTCACTTTCTTATGCTCAATCAAGAGGTAAACCATATTTTTTGAAAAATGCATAGTGATGACCGAGCACTACCATGCTTGGGTGGTCAGTACTCAAAATCAGTAGGTCAGATGCTCAGATGGGCAAGACTGAAGTACCAACTATAATAAAAGTCAATGGGGAAGTCATGCACATCCGAGCTTCCAACTTGCTTGTTACAAGAACCGAGCACCCAAGCATGGGAGTGCTCGCTCATCATTAAGCATACGCTATCCAGGTATCAAGTCTACTTACTCTAACTTCTAGTTGGTATGCAGTTTGAGTCACAAGTTTAATAAACTGTTCCCTAAGTAAAAGAAAATGGATTATCTTTAACTTGGGGTGAATGATAATAATCAAGTTTTCCCTGCTACCTGAATGTAGAAGAGTAGCATGGTTTATTATTATTATTATTATTATTAATAATTTATTTATAGAGCACCATTGATTTCATGGTTCTGTACATAAGAAAGGGATACATACAAAACAGGTTAAAAATACAATAATCAAACTAACAATGACAGACGGGTAGAAAGGGAAAAGGACTCAGCCCTTGCGGGCTCATATTCTACATGGTAATAGGGAGGGAGACGGTAGGTTGGGTCTGCTCCGATGGTGATGGAGCACCAGCTCCAGTTGTGGTGGAGAATTAGTTCCGGTGGTGGAGCACCAGGTTAGGTCGTGGTGGAGCACTGGCTATGGTGGTGGTGGAGCACCAGGTCAGGTGGTGGTGGATTGCCAGGGCCAGTGGTGATGGATGCCAGGTCCAGTGGCAGTTGGGTCATTGCATGCTGTAAGCTGTTCTGAAGAGATGGGATATTAGGTTTCCCTTGAAGATTCCAAGTGTAGGGGATAGTCTGACATGTTGGGGTGCTGAGTTCCAGAGGATGGGGGATATACGGGAGAAGTCTTGGAAGTGATTGGGTGAGGAACATACAGGTATGGAGGAAAGAAGGAGGTCTTGGGAGGATCGAAGATTACGAGTTGGATGATATCAGGAGATTAGTTCTAAGATATATGGGGGAAACAGATTGGATATGGCTTTGTAAGTCAATGTTAGTATAGTATGAGGGCTGATGTAGGGGCTTCCAATTTTTAAGATCAGCCGACAATGGAAATCAGTGATTTGCCATAAGTCATCCTTTGAAGTTCATGTGTCATGGTGGAAGAACTCCATGATTAGGCTTTCCTTTCTTTGCTTTACATTCAGACTCCATCGTTGTATCTAATTGTTATTTAGCTCAGCTCAAAATGTAACAACGATTTAACACATTTTTCTGCTTTTTTTGCAGAACAATCTGACTTCAGTCATAGAATTTTTCTTAATAGGATTTCAAAGCGACCAATCTTCAGTAGTATTTCTGTTCTGTCTTCTCCTGGTGATTTTCTGTGGGACAATATGTGGGAATCTCCTGATCATCACCCTGGTGTCCACCAGCAAGATCCTCCACACTCCGATGTACTTCTTCATATCACAACTGTCTATCAGTGACATCTTGTTGACCACCGATATAGTCCCCAACACTCTACACGTCCTACTGAATAATGGGGCGACCGTTACTTTTATTTACTGCTTTACCCAGTTTTACTTTTTTGGTGCTATAGAAGCCTCTGAATGTTTCCTCCTCACAGTGATGTCCTACGACAGATATGTGGCCATCTGTAATCCTTTCCATTACACTTCAATCATGACGAGTGCCCATTGTGTGAAGTTGTCCGTAACCGCCTGGCTCCTCAGCTTTGGCTGTGCTCTTATTTTAACCTTAACAATATCGATGCTGACATATTGTGGTCCTAATATCATTAATCATTTTTTCTGTGATACTGTCCCTTTGTTAGAACTTGCCTGTTCTGATACTTACACCATGGAGTTAGAGATCTATATACTGAGTTTTCCTACTCTCGTTATCCCCACCATAATTATAATAATCTCCTATTTTAAGATCATTGTGACTATCCTACGATGTCAGTCTCGGGTCAGTAGACAGAAAGTCTTCTCCACGTGTAGCTCCCACCTCACCGTGGTCTCCGTCTTCTACTGTACTCTACTAAGTGTTTATGTTTTCTCAACGGGAGGAAAAATGTTGACTATTAGCAAACTCCTTTCACTAATGTACACTGTAGTTACTCCATTTCTTAATCCCATTATATACAGTCTAAGAAATAAGGAAATAAAAAAATCTCTACAAAAACTAATCAATAGATATAGGTAGACACAAGAAGCCTTGCCGGGTAAACGTCAGGTTTATTACGTCAGGTTTATTACCGTCATAAACCGTACTAACACAAAGAAAAACATCAACAGTTCGTGATATACCCCCAGGGTTGTGGGATACTTGGAACTGGGTTATAATACTTCTGGGGCGTCACAGGGGTCAAGACCCAGCTCCGTTACCCTGGCGGTATCAATAAAAGTTCGGGGAATAAGGTTTTGGGAATTGTTGTCATGATGCCAACCATGATGTTTGGCTATTGATGGCCAACGCTGTGGTTTGGGGAGCTCTGGGGATGATGAAAATGCAGATAAGGTCGTATCGCTCCCCAGTGCAACCGGTATAGTCTATGGCAGTGGAAGGCCATTAGGGTGTAGGACTGAGGGTGCGGAATAACCGACAGACACACAGTGCGAAGTTTTCTTTACCTTTACTTGTAGTTGCAGGTTCAGACCAAGACAATGTCCACAGGTGATATTGTGAATCTGGGTGGCCTGGAAGCAAGTTGGGGATCTCCTCACCTGGTGAGCTCTGAGGCCTCCCGGTTGCGCTCCTCTTTGCTGATCCTGGCTGCCTGTAGCTAAGCTGCCACCCTCTCTTCCTGCTGGTAAGTGTCTCACCCGTATGGCAGGCAGCTCGAGCCCTTAATGAGCATCACTCCTCTAGAAAGTGACCCTGAGCTCTTGAATGCTGCTGTGTCTCCAGGTGCTTTGGTGGGGCCAGGAGACGTGGAATATCCCATCCTCCAGTTTTTGGTTGCTGGGCCTTTAGTACCCTCACAACCTCGGACCCCGGTATCCTTTTCTGGTGCTCTGCTCCGGGGTGAGCCGGGAAACTGGCCTGCTTCTCTCCTTCCTCAGACCCTCTCCTATGGGTCCCTCATGCTTGCTAGTCTCTATCCTCAGACGACCCTGGCACTGCTTCAGTCTGCAGATAGTCTTCACAGTCCTCCTAGGAACTGAACTCACTAACCCACACCAGGCCAGAATTTATAAAGGAGCTCTCCTGAACCCGGGTGCTGAGATCCCCCTTCTAGTTTGGAGTCAGGAACAGTGTTGCATGCTGTGGATACCTATTCTTGCTTTCAAGCATGACATCACCCCCCATGGGAGGCAATGCCATTGTGGCAACCGGATTCTGGGTTGCCACACTTGTCCAGCCAAAGGAAACAAATGAAGTTTGAGTCCAAACAGGTAGGATCAGCTCTACTGCTCAGAGCTGCACACTGTGCTCTGCACACTCCAAACTCACATTACAGAAAAATACCACAGAGGTGAACGTTTAACTTCTCTGACCACACCCTGAGGAGGACTGAGGTGGTGAATCAGCCTCAGCTCATATCATGGAGTTCAATAACCTGGCCGACACATATCTCCCTTCACTTACAGTACCAGTAATCACATTACATGATTTATAGCCATAATTGTATTAATGTTTGTTTTTTGCAGCACAGGTTTGTAAGAGGATTGAAAATGACCATTCTACTGACCCATTTGCATAATAGACTGGACCATTAATTTGTCCTTGCTATCAAGCCTCCCTAATGTGTTTTAAATGATGTAATGTGCTTCACTTTGTAAAAACAAAATTCCACGTATTTTAAAAAAGGACTTTATATGCACATGCATACCTTGCTTCCAGTCATAGGGGAGAAAAAGAGAGGGGGAATGCAATGAGGAGCACCTGTATTTAGCGTCGACTAGGATTAGGGGTCAAGTGTGTCGCCCACCTTAACGGGTTGTGCGCCCCCGCAGCAGGGATGAGCAAATTGTACGATAACCGGATTGCTCCGGATTACACATCCGGATCTGGATGCGGTAAACGCAATTCTGTTTTAAAGTGTGACCCTAGCCATAGTCTTTCAAGACTTTAATGCTGTACACCAAAGAGACCCCAGCACAATAAGTCTAATTATAATTGATTGTATAAACAACAGAGATCCAGATTAGTGATGAGCGAGTACTAAAATGCTCGGGTGCTCGAAGCTCGGGCCGAGCATCCCGAGATACTCGTGTACTCGGCCCGAGTAACGAGCCCAATGTTATCCTATGGGAGACCCGAGTAATTTTATGAAATGACTGCCGGCAGCATGTAGAAACCCTAAAAATGTCACGAAAGTCTCAGAAGAGTGCTGAAATGACATGGCAACACCATGGGGAAGACCCCTGGAAGCATTTCTCACTCAAAAGTCACAGCTGTGAACAATGTTGTCCGAGTTTCACGCAGATTTTACGGAGTCACCAGAAATCCTTCCAAAATGACACCAAAATGAATATTCAGGGTGGAAATGTTAAGGGCACATACCCAATAGTGAGATACAGCTGGTGTATGTTACTTTTTGTGATTACATGAAAGATTTTACGTGAAAACATTGTGCGGCACTCCGATGTCCCTGAGAAACGACGTACATGAAGCCCTGTCTTGAAATAATGTGCCCATTTTGAGGAACTGGGTCTATTCTAGTATTTTCCTTTGCCAGGGCAGTCCAAAATTGGGAGGTTCACCAATGCCCCTGGATAGAGACGTGCATGAGGGCCAGTAAACCTGAAGTGGGTGTATTGTAGTATAGCCCTTTGGCCAGGGCATCCAAAAATTGGTAGGTTCAACAATGACCCATGCTTACAGACATGTAGTAGGGCCTGTAACCCTCAAGTGGGTGTATTGTAGTATAGCCCTTTGGCAGGGCAGCCAAAAATTGGGAGGCTCCACATTGTCCCTGGATAGAGACGTGCAGGAGGCCCTGTAACCCTCAAGTGGGTGTATTGTAGTATAGCCCTTTGGCAGGGCAGCCAAAAATAGGGAGACTCCACATTGTCCCTGGATAGAGACGTGCAGGAGGGCCTGTAAACCTGAAGTGGGTGTATTGTAGTATAGCCCTTTGGCAGGGCAGCCAAAAATTGGGAGGTTCAACAATGACCCATGCATACAGACATGCAGGAGGGCCTGTAAACCTCAAGTATGAAACAAGAAAAATAGTATGGAGATGAGCGCTAGAAAAAACCATTGAACTGGATATTAAAAGATTTACTTCTAGGTTTATTAAAAAGTGGGTAGAGCGAGCCCTCAGCCACAACGCGTTTCGACAAACATCTTTCTCAAGTGGATGTTCGGCTCAAAATGACCATTCCTTATATAACAAAATCTTACTCCTCTGTCCTGGAGGGTGTGATTTGCCAATCAAAAACACCTCCCATCAATTATCGTCAATGGAGTATTATAAATGACATTTTTGTATATAAGACAAAGTGTTACAAATTTATACTTAAAATCACAATTAAAAACGATTAAAAAACAATTAAAAACAAATAAAAATCAATAAAATAACCAATTTTTTTTGTGTAAAAAGCAATATAAAGACTTCTGCTGATTATTTCTACATTTATATAACATTCTGTACTGTAAGATTTAAACCCTCTGGAAATAATGTGCCAAGCTTAAAATCCAATACGCTTCTTTTTTATTCAATTTGTTCAGTCAATGTTCAGCAGATTCCGCAACCTGATCTATTATGACTAGTTTCAGACTGGAAGGATCTTTATCATGGATCTCCGCATAGTGTTTTGACACACTGTGTTTTATGAAACCATTTTTGATATTAGATCGGTGTTTATTTAATCTACTCTGCATATTTTGAATAGTTCTACCAACGTACTGGTATTTGCATGGGCATTCCAGCAAGTAAACTACGAACTTGGATCTGCAGTCTAATTTCTGTTTTATAGGGAAAGATTCATTTGTAATGTTAGAAGTAAAATATCTAGAAGTCTTTTTAATAGCATTACAACATTTACACCTACATGAATTACATTTGAAACATCCCATATCAAACTCCCTAAAATCTGCACTCTGATATTTTGTGCACTGATTTTTTATATAACTGATTTTTTTCACGCTGATGGAATTGGAGTTATAGAGCACTATTTGCCCAGGTTTGTGCTCCATTAATCTCTATTTTCCTTTCTTCCCATTCTGAGCGCTCCTACAAACTGACTACAATCTTTTTTACTGTTATAAATCCCTACTGGGTTTGTGGCTGGAGCTGCTGGAGTTGGTGGATACATTCACTGTGAGTTAAGAACCTGCCGTGACGTCAGCGGTGACGCGGAGTCACATGATCGCAATACCCACGTGACTAGGACCAGGAAGAAGCGGTCCTCGCCTTTACAATACTTCCAGACGCATTACTGAGGTTGTGCAGGGATTGCACAACCTGTCCAGGTGAGCGGCACCTTGTCACACCATCCTTAAACCCCCACTAGACCACCGGGTCCCTCTCATGTGCGCTCTCCCGTCTTCTCTTTTCTACCTTGGTTCTGCTGACTGTCTGGACCTTTCAGTTCTTGTTATTTTCCGCATATGCCTACTCCTCTACTTACTCCCCTTCCTCTTGGACCACCACCTGACTCCAAATACAGGTTAAAGTGAGCTCCAGCATGTAGATGACCTGGATTAGTCATGCTAATAATGACATTGCTAGCACTAAACATCTTAGTAGCCAGTTCAAAACTCTGCAGAATGGTGCATAGGTCCTTGATCTGAGACCACTCCAGCAGCGTGATTTGCCCCACCTCTGGATCACCTTGGCCCAGGCTATATGTCATAACATATGCACCAGGGCTCGTCGTTGCTGCTACAGTCGCTTCAGCATATGCAGAGTGGAATTCCATTGTTTCAGCACATCGCATTTCAGGTGGTGAACCGGTAGGCTGAAAGACTTCTGTAGCCATGCAAGTTATTGAGCAATCGTGCCCTCTGGAGCAGCGCATCTAGGCCGGGATAGTGGGCTAGAAATTGCTGGACAACCAGGTTCAAGATGTGAACCATGCAAGTCACGTGTGTCACCTTGCCCCGGCAAAGGGTCGTACCCAGGTTTGCAGCATTGTTGCACACGGCCTTCCTTGGCTGCAGGTTCATTGGAGGCAACCATTGATTAAACTCGATCTCCAGAGCTGACCACAAATCCTCAGCAATGTGTTTCCCAGACATTTTAACATAAACACTGCCTGATGGCGTACAGCACTGCTTCCAGCATAGTAAGAGGTGTGCTGGATTCCTTCTGCACAGTTTGAATGTGTGTCACATTACCAGACAGGTTTTGGGCACAGGTGGAGGACCTAGAAGAGGTGGTGGAGGCAGAAGCAGTGGAGGAACATCTATATACAGAGGCACAAGCCATGGGGATGGCAAGATTTGTACAGCAGTCCCTTCTCCCACTGTCACCATAGTCACCCGGTGTCCAGTCAGCGACATGTAATGCCCCTGTCTATGCTTAGTCATCCAGGAGTCTGTGGTGAAATGCATTCTGTCACACACAGAGTTACTCAAGGAAGTGGTACTGTTGTGTGCAACATGCTGGTTTAGCACATTCACAGCTTTCTTCGAGAAGTAGTGGCAACTGGGCATCTTGCACTGGGGGACATAAGGTCTCAAAAATTTCATATATCCACCAGCTGCAAAGGCAGCATTTCCGTAGCCAACAACTTGCAGATGGTGAAACTCAACCTCTTAGCTTTGGCATGGGTAGGAGGAAATGGTGTTTAACTTGTCCACATCTGTGGGACCGAGGGCTGGCTGCTGTGCTGAGACCTGGTGGAGTAGGGAGTCCCAGACAAACTGTTGGACTGTGAGGAAGGTGCAGGTGGACATATTATGTGTCATTCATAAAAAGTTTGTGCTTTCGATGTCTGACAGCACTCAACATCAGCAGATTTTTCCACTTCCAAAACAGCTGACGACTTGTCAATCACACTGGCTGTTGCGAGTAAAGAGGTGGAAGTTCTGCAGCCGAAAGCCTGTGTGAAAGCTGTCCCCACAGTCACAAAGGATGAAGAAGCTGCAGATGTACATGATGGGGCAGACAGTGGTTGGCCAGCTCCGCTAGGCCACATTGTAGCACATTGAGCTTCCCACTGTGACTTATGCTCTATTGAGTTTTTGTCCTCTTCTCAGATTTTGTTTACAATTTTTGCAGATAACATGTCTGCATTCTCTGTAGTCAGACCTGTGTATCTGTGATGATTGCCCCAGCGGCACTGAAAACACGCTCTGACATCACACTAGCAGTAGGACAGGCCAGCACCTCCAAGGAATATAAGGGGAGGTCTGGCCAACTATGCAGCTTGGATACCCAGTAATTAAATGGAACAGAAGCGTCAGGAAGGAAGCAGGTATGGTCACTTATATAGTCGTTGACAATCTTGTGCAACTTCTCCCTCCTTGACATTGTTACCGGTCCAGCTAGCCCTTGCTGATGTGCCGGTTTATTGAAAAAGGCCTAGTTTGTGGACATTTTAGCACCACCTGTTTTGGACCTGCTGTCCGTGTCTCTCCCTGTTAATGCTTCCTGTTGCACAGAGCTGGTACCTCTGATAGTAGCGATGTCTGAGGGTGATGTTGCTATCAAATGATCAACAATGGCCCTCTTGAAGGATTCAATTGTGAGACCCCTTGATGACTGCAACGGTAGCGAAGGAAATTTGTCCTTGTACCGTTGGTCTACAAAGTTTGCCAACCAGTATAGGTTGGTGCTGAAAATGTGGATCACGCGAGGATCTTGGCACAGACAGATATGAAGTGTGCCATGTGTACCAGGCTGCAAAGAGGCAAATGTTTTGTGACCCCAGAAGGAGGAACAATACCCATGCTCTCCTGACACTGACTCTGCTCTTCCACCTCCTACTCTCCAGCCCACCCATGATAGACAGACATAAAGCTGGGGTTGGGAGTCCCCTCTGTAGCATGTGGGGTTCCCTCGGTACCACTGAAAAATAAGTTCTCTCCCTCCTCGTCTTCCTCATCATCTTCATCCCCTAATCTTGCCTGATGAGATTGGCTGGGCTGGGTAGGATCACCCATTGCAAAATCTTGCTCCATTCCAAGCTGCTGGGCACTCAAAGATTCCATTTTTAGATTATACAGTGATTCTTTCAGCAGACATAGCATAATAGGGATGCTTACGCTAATAATAGTCTGATCACTGCTCACAAGCTTGGTGCAGTACTCAAAGTTATGAAGCACCTCACAAATGTCTCCTCTTCTGTTTCTGTAAGGATACCTTTACACATGGCAACTTTTCTAGGAATTTCACTGGCAACTTACTGGTTGCAGTGAAATCAAGGAGACATTGTTCTATCTTGTTGCTGTGTACAAATGGAACAATGTCTCCATGATTTCACTGCAACCAGTAAGTTGCCAGTGAAATTCCTAGAAAAGTTGCCTTGTGTAAAGGTACCCTTAGACTTAATTGTCCATACATACTGTATTTGTCCTTGGCCTCCCCTTTTCATATGGAGAAGCACCATGGTATCTAGTGGCACTATATAAATAAATAATAATAAATGTCAGTGATCCACAGCCACTTGACAGTTGTTATGTGTCTTGGCTGAGTCTGAGGGGCATTTTTAAGCTGGTATTCAGCAAGTGCCTTCTGCTGCTCACTTATCCTTGCCAACATAAGATATGTTGAGTTCCATCGTCTTGGCAGGTCGCAAATGAGTCGGTGGTTTGGCAAATTAAATTGCTTTTGAAGCGGTGCAAGACCAGCAACAGCGGTTTAGGAATGGCGGAAATGGGCGCAACTACGGCTCACCTTCTCAAGTAGGTACGGCAAGTCAGGGTATGTTTTTATAAATTTCTGCACCACTAGGTTCAGCACATGAGCCATGCATGGCACGTGAGCCAGTTTTCCGAGCATTAAGGCTGCCACCAGGCTTCACCCATTATCGCAGACAACCAGACCGGGTTGGAGTTGCAGTGGGGAGAGCCACTGATTGGTCTTTTGTTTTAGTTTTTGCCGCAGCTCTGCTGCAGTGTGTGGTGTTTCACCTAAGCAGATGAGCTTCAGCAGAGCGCGTTACCATTTTGCCGATGTGCTGCTGCAAAGCTCCTAACTTGGGAGGGATGTGGAGGGTAATTTAGCATAGGATGACAAGGCAGAGGAGGAGGAGGAAGAGGGGAGACAAGACGTATATGATGAGATGTAAACCCTGATTGAGGTTGGGCCCGCTATTTGTGGTGTGGGAAAATATGTGATGGTCCAGTTTGAGAAATTGCCCCACCATCCACCAAGTTAAGCCAATGTGCCGTGACAGAGATGTATCGTCCCTGTCCACAAGTACTTATCCACGTGTCTGTTGTAAGGTGGACCTTCCCAGTTACGGCATTGGTGAGAGCATG
>JARQOC010000004.1:909225-942900 GCA_033576535.1 Allobates femoralis | reverse complement strand
GTTGATAGTTTGCTGACGGATAAGCGCACGCGGCTGTCCAGTGACAGTCTAGACAGACTAACGTTTATCAAGATGAACAATTTTTACCTTATGAAGATGAACAAGTCTTGGATCCACAAGGACTTTTCCATCCCTGTGTCAGCCTGGAGACACTGAACGGTTGTGTACTTTTCAATGTTCTGCATTAATCTCCCCATTTCAATACTTTAACTCTGGGGCAATTGATGCCACTTTAGTAGTGGCTCAGCCTCGTTTTTTTTTTAAAAATGGAGACTGTTGTTGGGGTTTTCTTGCTGTTTGTTGCTTGACTTGAGTACGCTCTCTGAGCTCAATACCTACCCCAGACACTCCTACACCTGTTGCTCAATACTCAACCTTCAAATGCCGGGCTCAGGCCTCTGCTCTTTTTGCCAATACAAAACCTAAAAACTGTTTTTGGGCATCAAACCAGTTTTTGGCAAAGGTGTATACACATCATTAGTTTTTGGGCCCTTAAAAGCATTATTTGGTCAATCTCACCAGTCCACTAGACCTATACATGTCACTGACCTAGCTGAATATTTTTTTCTATAGTATTCCACAAAACGTATCATTGTCTCACCTGTGTGAACAAGGCATAACATAGACTGGAGCGCTTGCATGAGCTTTGAGGGTATCTTGCCTATACAGCTCACTGACCTACCTGACTAAGTTTTCCTATAATCCTCCACAAAACGTATGTGGCACCCTGTTGCTACAGGTAACCACAGACTCACCTACAGCACGGATAGGTACACAAAGCAAACAACACCTTCCACCCCAGCACAGTAGGGGGAGCTAAACTTGCTGATCTTAGGCAAGATCCCATATAAATACTGGTGCTGGGGGCAGAGTTAGTTAGAATATACAGATGCTAGAAGAGCTGTGAAGACGTTCTGGTGATCGGTGCCATGCTAGGCCCGAGCCAGTGACCCTGAACAGCCTTCAGAGTAGTCGTGCAGGGCCCAAGAGTGGGGTCGGAAGGCGAAGACAGAATGGAGAAAGAGCAAAGTGGCTACCGAGGAGCCATCTTTGGTTCACTCCAGAAAGCATCCCGGATACCGGAGTCCGAGTCTACCGGAGAGCACCTAGCCCAGCAGAGAATACCGGGCATCTGTGCAGCCACCAACAAGGGAGCCAGGCACCGCAAAGAGAGGAATAGCGGCAGTCCCTCCTGGGTGTCCCAACAACAGCACAGGTGATAGGAGGAGGCCAGCCAAGTTTCACATGGGGCATAGGCTTCACACACACGGGGAAAGAGACAAAGGGGCCTTATACCCACTCACTGTGGAGATCCAGAAGTGCTTCTTGACCACCCATCAGTACCTGGACTTTTACCTGCCAAGTCATCAGTAAAAGGTAAAGAAACAACCTATGGTGTGTGTCAATTCCTCAACCTTTGCCCCTGCCATCCACAGAGACTGTCCTATCACCTAACAGCCCGGCCAAATCCCTGCTCCATCCCTCATCATCATTACCAAACTCCCCATGGATCCAGCTCCGGCTGTGGGGAGCTTCAACACCTAGCTGCCTGTCCATCATCCCTGGAGGCCTCATGCAGCGCTGGTGCAGTCACCAGAAACCACAAGTGGCGGCACGACAAACAATTGCCATTTCAATTTCCCCTTTCTTAAAGCAGACCACCAGGGCCACGGGTCTGGGCAGGCCACCAGTGACATCCCAACCGCAGCTGAGGGCCCAGATACCCGAGTCCACATAACCCTGGGGCGCATCACTTATAGTTGTACCACCTGTGTGTGACGGGGCATAACATTGACAGGAGCGCTTGCTTGAGCTTTGAGGGTATCTGGCCCACTAAGTCTATAGAGGTGACACATCCCTGTATTGCTGAGTGATGACTCTTGTTGGGGTCCCCTTGCTGTGTGGCACATGATTTGAGCAGGGCGTGGCATGCCTATACCTGGGTCTCATCTTCCTTTTACTCCTTCACCTCTTCTTACTTAATGTAGAAAACTACTGCCACGTTCCCCTGTAACTCATCCATTTGTCAATTCAAAGTCAGTTTCACTCACCTCTGCAATTTTAGGTGAATGTTACCCACCGTCTATTGTGAAGTGCTTTGGAAGAGTGTGCAGACTGGCACAGACCGTGTCTCATGCACCCATGTTACGCCATGACACTATTTGTACTCTGTGTAGATTGTTGTCACTTTTCCTGGTGTTTCTTGTCTATTCTGAGTAGTTTGGAAGCTTTTGGACACTTTGAAGGTGTTTTCTACGTGTTTACTGTTGCCTGCCATTGATTCCAATGGGGTTCGATGGTGTTCAATGAACATTCGTTGAACAATTCGTCGCACACACCCCAATTCGGTGAGTCGAATCGAATTAGAAGACGTAGGTGAGAAGGCTGAACAGGGCACTTGCATCTCCTCTATATTAATACAGTGAAGGGAAAGGAAGAGAGACAGGGAAAATAGACAAAAAGGATGAACTTCAGAACTCCACAATAGCAGCAAAACACCAGAGCAGTAATAGTAACTTCTCCAGACTGGCTCCTTCCACAGTGGTCAACATAGAAATGGATTCTATCAGCTGATCAGACATGTGACTCTTTATAGAGGAAGGGAGAGGAGAAGTCACCAGAAGGGAGTGATAAGGCTGCAAAGAACAACCAGACGGGGAAGGCACCTGCTCACATCTGATGAAGGGGCTGGTCAGTTTTATTTATAGGTTGAGAATACTGCAGGATAGCAAAACAGTACTGTCCCTGTTTTGGGTGCAATGTAATAACATTATAAATAAAACACCACCACCAGCATGATCAGGCACATGGCAGCAAAGCACCTGACTTTGTGGGATGTACAGCAGAGTCCAGAAGCAGTGTCTGCGGGTGACACCGCTGCGTCTTCCACTGTTGTGCGTGCAAGACCTTCCATACTGCATGCGAAGATGTCTCCTGTCCTTCACCTGTAGTTGCACAAGCAGAAATAGCACCATGATCAGCCACGTCCTTGTCTCAGCGCAGTGTTCAGTTATCCATACACCAATCTTTGGAACGCAGGCGCAAATACGCTGCCAACACCCCACATGCCACAGTTCTAAATGCACACATTTCGTGACTGCTTGCGCTGGAAATGTAGTTTTTAGGCTAGTAGAGACGGAAGCATTCCGCAACCTGATGGCGGCTGTCCCACATTACTCGGTCCCCAGCCGCCACTATTTCTCCCGGTGTGCCGTCCCCGCATTACATAAGCAAGTGTCACTAAACATCAGACGTGCCCTTAACAACGCAGTTTCAGGCAAAGTCCACCTAACCACGGACACGTGGACAAGTGCTTGCGGGCAGGGCCGGTACATCTTGCTGACGGCACGCTAGGCTAATATTCTGGAAGCCGGGACCCAGTCTGAGCTTGAGACGGAACACGTCCTTCCGACACCAAGGATTGCAGGCCCTAAGTCAGTCAGGGTTCCACCCACAGTGTACAGCTCTGGAACGTCATGCTCCTCAGCCCCCTCCTCCTCCTCCACTTCACCTTCCACACCAGTCCCAAGCTGGAAGCACTGCAGCACTGCCTCGGCTTAGCGGCAACAGGCTGTGCTGAAGCTAATATGCGTAGGTGACAAACCCTACAAGGCTGAAGAGTTGTGGACAGCTCTGAAACAGCAGGCAGATCACTGGCTCACACCGCTGAACCTACAGCCAGGCATGGTCGTGTGTGGCCGGAACCTGGTGGCGGCTCTGAGGCGAGGCGAGCTGACACATGTTCCATGCGTGGCACATGTGCTCAACCTCGTGGTTCAGCGGTTTCTTAAATCCTACCCATACCTGTCGGATCTGCTCGTCAAAGTACGTCACCTGTGTGCCCATTTCAGAAAGTCACTTACTGCTTCTGCCGGCTCACAGACTGGTGTGTGATGTCCCCACGCTTTGGAATTACACACTGCACATGTTGGTCAGGATTTGTGAGCAGAAGGGGGCAGTTGTTGAGTACCAGCATCAACTAGGCCATCGGTATACGGTTCATCAAACTCCACACATAAGACCTCAGGAGTGGGCATGGATGTCCGACATTTGTACCGTCTTCCAAAACTTTGAGGACTCCACCAAGCTGGTGAGCGGCGATGACGCCATCATTAGCTTCACCATGCCGCTTCTCTGTATTCTAAAATGCTCTCTGCTCAAAATCAAAGACGATGCATTGCCGACGGAGCACGATGAGTTGGAGCAAGAAAATGTACTGGGTGATTACACACAGCCCAGCCTCATCTCATCCCAATGTGCATTGGAGGACTATGACGAGGAGGAGGATGAAGAAATAGAGCTACTTTCATGCGGAATTGCCGGTAATACAAGCACAATCGTCATACCGTCGGTTCAGCGTGGATGGCCAGAGGACAGGGGAGAGGAGGAGGAGGAAGATGATGAGGCCAGCATGGCCAGTCATGCTGTTGGTGAGGACCCTGAAGTCTTGCCTGTTAACAGTCTAGCGCACATGGCTGACTTTATGTTACGCCGTCTGTCTCATGAACCTCGTGTTATCAAGATCTTGGCGGACACTCATTACTGGTTGTTGACACCCATGCTACAAAGAGAACTTTATTTCTCTTATTTCTGAGGCGGAGAGGTCTACAAAAATGCTGCAGTACCAGAAGGCCATAGTCGTGGAATTAGTCAAAAAATTCCCTTCTGAAAACGCTAGCGGGAGAGGTAAATTTAGAGTTGGGAGAACCCCCTATACATACAGGATTTAATCTGGATACCTCACTGTGATAATATATACAGTCAATTGCACCTGATAGCAATAATCATGCCCAGCAAAACAGCACATAACACCAAGATTAGGCAGTATAATATTAAGGGTTAATAGCACCTAATAGAAGTAGCCATTTGACCCTTACAAAAGTAAGATATATCCAGTAGAAATCAAGAGGAATTCCTATGAGACCAGTGTAAATAAACACATGGAAGAGGGGGAGGAAAGGGTTACAAGATCAAGTAACCAGTTTACCAGTTCCCAAAGGCATGAGGGTGTGAAGGATGGCGCTCACTTCGCGTATCGCTGCCTGCGCCTGGCAGCTTCGTCAGAGGAAGGTCCTTCCCCTGACGAAGCTGCCAGGCGCAGGCAGCGATACGTCTGTATATATTATCACAGTGAGGTATCCAGACTAAATCCTATATGTATAGGGGGTTCTCTCAACTCTAAATGTACACTTTTATAATTGGTTTACATATGAACAGCCGGTTTATTCAACATATGTTTTTTGCATGCATATATTTGTTTATTTATGTATATGAATTTTTTGTGGGCTTTATGGTTCAATACTATGTATAATCTGTGATGAAGTGTATTTTTCTGTAACCAGTTGTTGCAAAGGGTGTTGAAGTTTCCTATGAAATACCTTTTTCATATGAATTATTATGAGCTGTATGTGGCTTTTTTAAGTGTTTTTACTCTTGTGTGTTCATCTTAGTGTGAGTTTTTTCATTAAATAAATTTATTAATATTGATATACACATTATTGAGGTTGTATCGCTCTTTAGGGACTTTCTGTCTCTCTACTTTGAATACTACAAAAGACCCACTTCCTTATAATGGGCACAATATTTAAAGAGGCCCTCATGCACATCTCTATACAGGGGCATCAGAGTGCCTCCCAACTTTTGGCAGCCCTGCCTAGGCCAATCCTACAAATGACCCACTTCCTTATAATGGGCACATTGGTAAAAGAGGCCCTCATGCACGCCTCTATCCAGGGGCATCAGAGTGCCACACAATTTTTGGCTTCGATGCCTAGGGCAATACTACAAATGACCCACTTCCTTATAAGGGGCACATTATTTAAAGAGGCCCTAATGCACGCCTCTATCCAGGGGCATTGGGGTGCCTCCCAACTTTTGGCTTCCCTGACTAGGGCAATCCTACAAAAGACCCACTTCCTTATAATGGGCACAGTATTAAAAGAGGCCCTCGTGTATGTCTCTTCCAAGGGACATGGGAGTGCCACACAATTTTTGGCTTCCCTGCCTAGGGCGATACTACAAAAGACCCACTTCCTTATAATGGGCACATTATTTCAAGAGGCCTTCATGTACGTCTCTTCCCCGGGACATGGGAGTGCTACACAATTTTTTTGAAAAAAACTTTCATATAATCCAAAAAACTAACATCCACCACCTCTGTCTCACAAGTGGGTATGAGCCCTTAATATTTTTTCCAGGAAAATCCATTTTGTTTCATTTTGTAACGTTTTCTTGACAGTCCGTAAAAGTGGCGTAATGCTCAGACAACATTGTTGACATCAGTGACCTTGGGGTCTGAAATGCTTCCAGGGGTCTTCCCCATGGTGTTCCGGCCCGAGCTTCGAGCACCCAAGCATTTTAGTACGCGCTCATCTCTATTAAGCAGTCTTACTCATGCTTAATGCGTCGAAACACGTTGACTGGATCATGTCGACCATGTCATTTCTTCTTTTGTATGCACCATCTTTATTGAAAAAGAGAAAGAAAATCCATTCCTGTTGAGCCGGATTCCAATTTTTTCCACTAACCTAATGACAACAGAAACAGTAAAACAATAAGGGTACCTTTACACAAGGCTACATTTGTAGCTTGTCACCAGGTAACTTACTGGTTGCAGTGAAATCATGGATACATGGTTCTATCTTGTTGCTGTGTACAAATGGAATCATGTCTCCATGATTTCACTGCAACCAGTAAGTTACCTGGTGACAAGCTACAAATGTAGCCGTGTGTAAAGGTACCCTAAGGGCCCCTTTACACGCGGCTACATTTCTTGGGTGGCTACAGGTAACTTACTGGTTGCAGTGAAATCATGGAGACAAGGTTCTGTCTTGTTGCTGTGTACAAATGGAATAATCTCTCCATGATTTCACTGCAACCAGTAAGTTACCTGTAGCCACCCAAGAAATGTAGCCGCGTGTAAAGGGGCCCTAAGGGTACCTTTACACGCCGCTACTGGCGGGTGGATACAACCAGATACATGCGAGAAATGTATCTTGCATCGGCAATTCATCCCGTGGTAGCGGCGTGTGAAGACGGTTGTAGCCACCCAGCAGTAGCGGCACCTGTTTCTGAGCACTGCCCTGTAACAGGTGGCTACACAGCCGATTGTAGCGACCTGTATCGGCGTGTAAAGAAGCAACAGAAGGGATGCCTGGACACCAGGCGATGTACCTGGTATGTAGCTGGGGCGTGACACAGGCTCCGGGGTACCGCGCCCCTTCAGCGATCATTGGAGGAAGCTCCTGCATGACGATTGGTAGTCACTGCATAGGGAGGCATATTTAAGGAGCTGACCAGTCACACTACACAATTGCTAGAGCGTCATGTATTAGTCAGCCTCCTGCGCTGCCTGGCCAATCATGATGTTCTTGCTTTGTCCTATCAGCGTACGGACGTCTCGTAATACACAACTCTGGCACGCCTATGTGTTGTCCCTGCTGCACCAGGTACGCCCATATTACCTTCTGTAGCGGTGTGTAAATGAGGTAAGGTGCTCGCAGAAGGTAACTTGAGACACCCGGCGGTGTATCTAGAGATAGATGTAACCTACTGTAGCGCACCTTGTGGCGGCGTGTAAAGGTGGTGCGGGTAATGTTTTCAACCGTTTGTGCGTGCTCGTGCACGTGAAGTAGCCGGTTGTATCCACCCGCCAGTAGCGGCGTGTAAAGGTACCCTGAAAGTCACACCTGAAGTCACAGTCTTCCAAATGAAGCCAAGGACAAAAGCGACTGATACATTATTGCCAACATTTATATCCTACAAACCCTAGAAGGATCAGTGAGAAGTCCGGTAAAGACTTGAAGGAGCGGCTCGTTCCCACTTCCTCATCTGATGATATCTTTATTACTTTACACCTCTGTCAGGTGCTTTTATTCCTTTTTAATCTCCTGTTTCCTTCACTAGATATTTCCTTCTCTACATCCAAAGTGCAGCGTCCTCTGTGAGCGACGGTGGACAGAATCATGAGGAACATGAAGAGATTGCTGCTCTTTGTCTCCATGATCTTCATATGTTCCTTCTTCATATTGGTAAGAGAGAATACTGTCTGTACATAGATGACTGTATAACGGAACATTCTTCCATTGTGTTTTTATTGAATATAAACAGGAATGTAGTACAAACTTTGCAAGTCTATAGATTGCTTCCACCAGAATGAATTTCACAATGGTGCAATTAATTTTACCAATTTAATAAAGTGCAAGAAATTAGTAAAAAAAAAAAGCCAAAAACCATGTATTTGCTTTGCCACATTAGACGTACTGTATACTGACTGTATACTAAATGATATGTTATTTTTATATTTTTTTTTCCCTTGATCAAGCTGAGTCAGGGCTTATTCCGGCACCATGAGATGAACCTTTAAGGGCCACTTTACACACACCAACTTATCTGTCCAACGTCTGACCAACTTGCTGGTTGCAGTGGAATCATGGACACATTGTTACATTTTGTGACTGTGTACAATGGAACAATGTGTCCATGATTTCACTGCAACCAGGGAGTTGGTCAGAAGTTGGACAGATATGTTGGTGTGTGTAAAGTGGCCTTAACCCCTTCACCCCAGGACAATTTCCATTTTCTGATTTCCCTCCCCTTCTTGAAAGAGCTATAACTATTTAATTTTTCCGTCAATACCGACATATGCAGAGAAACTGCAAAAAAAATGCAATTACATGTTTTGTTGTGGTTTTTTTTCTTCATCATGTTCACTATATGGTAACACTGAGGTGTCGGTATGATGTCGGGGGTCAGTACTATATGGTAACACTGAGGTGTCTGTATGATGTCTGGGGTCAGTACTATATGGTAACACTGAGGTGTCGGTATGATGTCTGGGGTCAGTACTATATGGTAACACTGAGGTGTCAGTATGATGTCTGGGGTCAGTACTATATGGTAACACTGAGGTGTCGGTATGATGTCTGGGGTCAGTACTATATGGTAACACTGAGGTGTCGGTATGATGTCTGGGGTCAGTACTATATGGTAACACTGAGGTGTCGGTATGATGTCTGGGGTCAGTACTATATGGTAACATTGAAGTGTCAGTATGATGTCTCGGGTCAGTACTATATGGTAACACTGAGGTGTCAGTATGATGTCTGGGGTCAGTACTATATGGTAACACTGAGGTGTCGGCATGATGTCTGGGGTCAGTACTATATGGTAACACTGAGGTGTCAGTATGATGTCTGGGGTCAGTACTATATGGTAACACTGAGGTGTCGGTATGATGTCTGGGGTCAGTATTATATGGTAACACTGAGGTGTCGGTATGATGTCTGGGGTCAGTACTATATGGTAACACTGAGGTGTCGGTATGATGTCTCAGGTCAGTACTATATGGTAACACTGAGGTGTCGGTATGATGTCTGAGGTCAGTACTATATGGTAACACTGAGGTGTCGGTATGATGTCTGGGGTCAGTACTATATGGTAACACTGAGGTGTCGGTATGATGTCTGGGGTCAGTACTATATGGTAACACTGAGGTGTCGGTATGATGTCTGGGGTCAGTGCTATATGGTAACACTGAGGTGTCGGTGTGATGTCTGGGGTCAGTACTATATGGTAACACTGAGGTGTCGGTATGATGTCTGGGGTCAGTACTATATGGTAACACTGAGGTGTCGGTATGATGTCTGGGGTCAGTGCTATATGGTAACACTGAGGTGTCGGTATGATGTCTGGGGTCAGTACTATATGGTAACACTGAGGTGTCGGTATGATGTCTGGGGTCAGTACTATATGGTAACACTGAGGTGTCGGTGTGATGTCTGGGGTCAGTGCTATATGGTAACACTGAGGTGTCGGTATGATGTCTGGGGTCAGTACTATATGGTAACACTGAGGTGTCGGTATGATGTCTGGGGTCAGTACTATGTGGTAACACTGAGGTGTCGGTATGATGTCTGGGGTCAGTACTATATGGTAACACTGAGGTGTCGGTATGATGTCTGGGGTCAGTACTATATGGTAACACTGAGGTGTCGGTATGATGTCTGGAATCAGTACTATATGGTAACACTGACGTGTCGGTATGATGTCTGGGGTCAGTACTATATGGTAACACTGAGGTGTCTGTATGATGTCCGGGGTCAGTACTATATGGTAACACTGAGGTGTCTGTATGATGTCTGGGGTCAGTACTATATGGTAACACTGAGGTGTCGGTATGATGTCTGGAATCAGTACTATATGGTAACACTGAGGTGTCGGTATGATGTCTGGAATCAGTACTATATGGTAACACTGACGTGTCGGTATGATGTCTGGGGTCAGTGTGGCGGTATTTGTGCCTTGTATGTGGCATTATTTGGGCAGTAGGTCATGGTAATATGTGATCTGGTCATGGTGTGGTGGTATTTCTGCCTTCTATCTGGTATTATTGGTCTTGGTAGAGTGGATTGTGGTCGGTCATTTGTTTTATCTGATATCAATAAGTAGAAACTTCTTTAATTCCAATAGATAATAAATACTTGGATGTTTAACCCCTCCCTGTCCTGTGACACAGCAGCAGAGATTTGATTACAGAGGTTCGCCAGAGAAAGCAAGTTGAGCATTTGGTGAGATTTTCACCTCAGTATTTAGTGGCATCTATTTGTATTAGTTACTCACTGAACCATTGGTGGTAGTGGGTCCTCTTAGCGTTTGTAGACTGTTGTCCGGATTTTCTTTGCTCCTGTCCGCCGGGGGTTGGTCGCAAACACCGTGGCCAGTGGTGCTGCTTCCAGGTTCCTACATCACGTGGTGACGTGGACTGAGTAGAGCCTCAGCTACCAGACTCATCTATAATCCATGTCATCTTTGCTTCTCTTTTTCTATAAGAAAAATAGAAAGGCCAGAAAACTAGACCCAAAGGAGAGGATGAACAAGCCTAATGGGCTGAATGAGATCTCTGACCTATTTATGTGATAATTACTCGTTATATTTCTTCCTCACTACTATATATATATATTTCTTCATTATGTATATATTTTGTTCATCATCTACTCTTGCTCATTGTCTAGGCTCTTTTTCTATTAATTCTCAATAATTCAATATTTCTTAAAGGAAAACTGTCAGGTCAAAAATCCATATGTAACTGATATTGGAATCTGAGAGTCCTCAGGGGTTGATACCTTTTAATGGCTAACTGAAAAGATGGTAAACATAGCAAGCTTTCCAGACACTGTGGCCCCTTCATCAGACTGATAATGACTCAGATTCTGATGACACACACATATATACATAAGCAAAAAAATAAAAAAGCAGGGTTAGATGTTGTAGTAAATATGACTGGTGACGTAAAGCAGAGTCAGGCTAGGGAGGGGTAGAGGAGCTGGGAAAGTAAAGTCAAAATTCCAAGATAAGAGGAAGCTATTGTATTATAGTTCTATGATTAGTGGCCTGTGGAGACCTGAAGATTCCTCAGTGAGTGTAAAAAGCCATACATTGGTGTGAGATATTTCACATAAGAAGTGTCAAAAGTTCATTGTCCTCTAACTTGAGTCTGTTGGACGATGTGATATCCCCAAAAGACCTTTCATCTTATGTGATACATTTAATCTTGTTTTGAATGTGTCAAAGGTCGTTATCAGTTTGTATTCCCAAATTCTTCTCTCTCTCGGAGATTTGAAGTTGCTTTTTTAAATGAGCAGATTCATATCGGTTACACTGTGGTCAGGGCTGGAAAAATTGTTTGCTACAGGTAGGTCTATACGCCTTTCTTTTATTGAGTGGCGATGAGATTTGCATAGACTCGTGAGACATCAGCACTGATCAATGCACCACGAACACCCGCTCCACTGTGCTGTCACTCACCGCTCCGCCCAGAGGAGGGGCGGCAAATTTGAAAACTGCAGGGCGGGTTTAGCAGCGGCATCTAAACTGCAGCCTCCTGGTCTCAGTAGACGGCTAGCTCTGGACATAATAAAAGTTCATTTTTCAGGGATGAGGGGCCAGTCTGGGAACATACTGGGGTTACTAGAACCCCATTTACATCATGGGCATAGTTTAAATTGGCCAAAGGGGGTAACAGGTTCCCATTAAAATAACCTATTGGGAGAAAATTCCATAAATTAAATGCATCTAGACAATTGCTATAATTTCGAAAAATCTCAGTAGGTTAGAACCGAAAACGATACATTTTATATTTATCTGTATAACATAATACCTAATGCTAGGGATGAGCATATCCGAACTTGTAGAGTTCAGGGTTCATACCGAACACCGGTTCTTATCCCTCAACCGGAAGTCCGTGTTAGGCTAGGGTCAGACTTGCATCATGCATTTGCTAAATGCAAATGAGGAAAAACGCATGCGTTAGCGCACCCATAGGCTCCAATGCAAAAATGCATTGCAAAAGTGCAATGCCTTTGACGCTATGCGTTTTTGGCAGTGTGGGCCTTACTGTGCAGGCTCAGCAGCTGAATAAAGCTTGATAAAAGGCAGCAGTTAGGCTTTTAGGCTGTGGGCCCATACAGAACTATCACAGCCATGCAAAGTATTGGTAAGGGACAGCTAGGTTTTTGGAGATAGAGTTCACACGGCTTGGGAACGCCATTCATTCCCTCCATTCTCCTCACATTGCCTACTAACTAACCTAATGACACCCACACAAGCACATGGAACACCACTCTGAGTTACGTAATCCATCTCAGCACTCGAGCCTCCTACTGCACCTAGACCAAGCGCTCCCATGCAGTTACAAGTTCAGTAATTTATAACGCCGCACTTAATAACTATTATATTACGCTTCGGCACTTTGATCAGCGATAAAAGATTCCTCAATTAAACCCAAGTGTTAATGATATCTACTACTCATTTACAGAGTCTCAAGATTTGAAGGTTCATAGGTTCAGAAATGTTTAGACTAATGACCCTAATTGTGCAATGAAAGTTATATTTTATTTAACCATTTTTTAAAATCTAGTATCAATAATGCAAATACACAGAAAACACAAAATGATACATAGGGATGAGAAGGATCATCCAAAAAAAACCTATAAATAAGGGAGAAAGAAGCCCGCAGTGATTGGTTGCGGAGATTGGCACCGTAAGTGTTTAGCGCAGGGGGAGATTAACTTTAGTGTGACCCTAGCCTTAGGCTAGGGTCACACATGCCAATTAGTTTTATCCCATGTTTTTTGGCTGGTTTTTGACCCTCCTGTGCAGCTCTGCGTTTTTTGGACTTTGCCATTTTTTTTGCAAAGAACGTATACAAAAACGGATCAGTTTTTTTTACTGCACCCAAAAACATTGCTTGCAGCGTTTTTTTGGGTCCAGTAAAAAAATGCATAGCGTTTTTGAGAAATGCATGTCACACTTAAGTCCAGGATCTGTTTTTAGCACCAGTTCTTGGACTTAGAAAAAAAAGTGCAAAAACTGATGCCAAAAACGGATCCAGGACTTGTGTGACCCTATCCTAACTGATACATAATTAGAAGGTTTTCACAGTTATATGAAAGTTCTATCTCCATTGATTTGTTAACCTCTTCATTTCCGATTATTATCTCTTTCCAAGTCTATTTACAGATTAATATGGAGACAACGCTCTACATATGCTCCTTCTCAGCTATTGGCCTCAGTACCTGAAACATTCCCAAGGAAAACCCAACTGGATGAAGAACTTCACACTCTCCTGAAGCTGACGGAATGGCCATTACCCCCGGACAAGACTATTTTGGAATTTTCCACCCATCCCAAAAATTCCACTTTTTCCTTACTCCACCCCCGCTCTACCTATATGGTGGGAGAAATATTAGAGGTGTTTATCATAGCCAAAGACCATAACGGTCGGGAAAAGAGCTATGGTGGGGATTTGTTCCATGCAAAGCTTCACTCCCCAGGACTTAGAGCTGGAGTTAGTGGATCTGTGATGGACAACAAGAATGGCTCCTACACGGCTTCCTTCATTCTTCAGTGGCCCGGTCACACCATGGTCTCCATAAAGCTCATGCACTCCAGTGAAGCCATTGCAATTCTACATGAAAAACGAGAGACGCGGCCAGATAAGGTAAAGTAGTAGTTTCCTTTATTGTATGTACCATACAATAACATGGCCCCGTCTGTAGGTCCTCATAGTAATAAAAGAAAGACACAAACATGAAATAGACAAGTGTTTTTCATGACCAATCCGTTGTTCCTAGGCTGCTTTTTGTGCCTTCTGTGCCCGGAACGTTTTTGGAACTTTGCCATTTCTTACATAAACAATGCTCTAAAGAATGGATCAGTTTTTCCATAGGGCCCCATGTTAAAAAAAAAAAGGATCCGTTTTTTTACTGCACCCAAAAACGTTCCTACCAACGTTTTTGGGTTTACATAACCTCCTAGGAGCATTTTTGGGTGCAGAAAAAAACGGATAGGGTATTTGTTACATATGATCCGGTTTTGCATCAGTTTTTCGACTTCGAAATAAAAAAATGCAAAAACTGATGCCAAAAACGGACCAAGGGCTTATGTGTGACCCTAGCCATAGATAGACACAGAGGTGTGAATATGGATCTATTCAATCAAATAGATCTGGTTTATGGTGGAGATCAAACAGGAGACAAGCCAGAAATAGATATAAGGTCTTTAATTGGCTTTTCCCTATCGATAGTAGGGTACCTTTACACGCCGCTACTGGCGGGTGTATACAACCAGCTACATGCGACAAATGTAGCTTGCATCGGCAATATACCCCGTAGTAGCGGCGTGTGAAGACGGTAGTAGCCACCCGGCAGTACCGGCACCTGTTTCCGAGCACTGCCCGGAAACAGGTGGCTACACAGCCGATTGTAGCGACCTGTATCGGCGTGTAAAGAAGCAACAGAAGGGTTGTGTCGACACCAGGCTATGTACTTGATATGTACCTGGGACGTGACACAGCCCCCGGGAAACCACCCCCCTTCAGCGATCATTGGAGGAAGCTCCTGCATTACGATTGGTAGTCGCTGCATAAGGAAGCATATTTAAGGAGCTGACCAGTCACACTACACAATTGCTCGAGCGTCATGTATTAAACAGCCTCCTGCGATGCCTGCCCAATCATGATGTTCTTGCTTTGTCCTATCAGCGTACGGACGTCTCGTAATCCACAATTGTGGTACGCCTATGTGTTGTCCCTGTTGCACCAGGTCCGCCCATATTAGCTTGTTGTAGCGGTGTGTAAATGAGGTAAGGTAAGCTACAGGTGGCTACTTGAGACACCCGGCGGTGTATCCAGAGATAGATGTAACCTACCGTAGCGCACCTTGTTGCGGCGTGTAAAGGTGGTGCGATTACCGATTGCAACCGTTTGTGCGTGCTCGTGCACGTGAAGTAGCTGGTTGTATCCACCCGCCAGTAGCGGCGTGTAAAGGTACCCGTAGGGTTAACTCCATGTTCTTCTCCTCTGTGACTTTCTATTACAGATTTTCTTTCAAGGCTTTTTTGTGAGAAATGGAACAGAAGAAGTGGTGGAATGTAACTTTGATCTTCCTGGTCAAGACGTTTGTGAATATTATGATGAACTCAATGAAGAAAAATGGGTTTGTCAGCGACCAAAAGCGCTGCCATGTGACGCCTACCGGGACCATGCATCGGGGGGAGTCCGGGAAGTCTTTAGTAAAGAAGAGCAAGATTTCTTAGCAAAGTAATTATTCATTATTTATGTATTTTACCAGTTCATAATTGCATTTTCTTTATTACAAGCTGATTTCCACTGTCTTCCCAGTAAAGGAAGATTCATATGACCGATTTCTCCACACACAAGAAAATCGGTACGATTATTCTTAACAAACTCTGATCACATTGGCCCCAGTTTTTCTCAACCGTGGAGAAAAAAAACGAAAGTTTCTTCACTTTCTCCATTCTGTCAGTCTGTGAGAATCAGACAGTACCTGAGTAGGGCCTGTCACCATTGCTCCGGCATCTCCTCAGTAGGGAAACCGTCGGCTATGGCATACTCACCTTTCCATCCGTTCTGCAGAGTCTGCCCAGGGTCCGTCTTCCGCCTCCGTCTCTCAGGTCCAGTATCTGGATCGCTGGCCTTCCAGGTGCGTGCTTATACTCTGTGCACCGCATGCCCTTTATTACTAAAGGGCCAGTGCATCTTACCGGGAAGTGCTTGAGAAAGGTTCACCTTGAAAACATCGCACTGACTATGGGCCAATAAAAGAAGTGTTTTTGAACTTTCTTTGAGAGTGCTGCCTACCTTTTTGTATTATCTGATAGATAGATAGATAGGACATAGAGATGATAGGATAGCCATAGCAACTTTACCAGTCAAGCTGAGGTCACACATGCCAGCCGTTTTTGCTCTTGATCAGCTTTTTGGAAATTTTTTCTTCAAAGTCCGAAAAACGGTCGGTTAACGAATGGTGCACTTTATGTGTGAATCCGTGTTTGGAGACCTCCTCCCAGGCTCCAAAAAAACAGTGCAAGCAACGTCTCTTGGTGCTCTAAAAAACGGACCATTTTTTGGTAACATGGGGCCCTATGGGAAAGCAGTCCGTTTTTAAAATGGCACATATTGTCCAAAAAACGTTTGGGAGCACAGGAAGGTCAAAATGCAGCCAAATAAAAACGGATTTGATAATAGGAACACTCTAAAAAAACAGCTTGCCATGTGTGACCTCAGCCTCACTCTGCTTGCTCCTGGGGTCCCTCATTAAGCTTCATGCTTATACACTGCACTGACCAGCAACAGCCAATTACAGATGCTCACTCTCAGTTATAGTGTCTGTGATTGATTGATGCCATCAGACTGCATTTCAAGAATCTGCATGGTATCTGTGCTTGGTTGTAATTCAAATTAGTGTATGGCAACCAACCTGCCATCATAGTTTGTAAAATCAATAAATAAAAAAAATGTGTAGGGCTTTGCTATATTTTTCACTCTCCACATAGATAAAGTGCACAGCTGCGAGCTGCCATCTTCAACTGCCTAGTTTTATCTTGGCTAGCAAAAATAATGTGTGGGCTTCAACCTGTTTTTGATTGCCAGCAAGGGTAAAACTTAGCAGCTGGGGGCTCTTATTCTCAGCGTGGCGGGGTCCATCATTTTTGCCCCCCCCCCTCCACGCTATAGAAAATCAGTCAACAGCCACTCCAGATTTTAGCACATTCATTGGAAGCACCAAATCCTGGCGCTTTACCCAGCTTTTCCAGTTGCCTTGATGCTGATGACAAACTGGTAATAAGGGGTTATTGCCAGCTGAATATTGACAGCTTGCACGAAGCCTGAAATTCATAATGTCGGGCCCATGTTAGACCTGGCTATTAGAAATCTCTATTAAATAGTAAGAGGCTAAGATGAGGTCTGGGGGAACAGCTATTCTCCTTGTGAGGAGTATTTTGGCAGCCAGCAGTCAGGAGACTTAAAGCCACAATGCCCCTCTGGGAAATGACATATGCAAATTGTAACTTCAGTGAGGAAGCAGACAAACTCTACTAATAACGGTAGCAATCCTAAAAGTCATAATTGACTTTTTAACAAACTTTTTAAAATGACTTAAGATGAGGATGATGAGGATGAGGCAATCGCCCCGAAACGCAGCATCTGCAGTTTAGGGATCTAATCTGACCAAACCCTAAATTATATTAAAAAGCTTGTTAAAAAGTCAATTTCGACTTTTAGGATTGCTACCTTTAATACGTGGCATTAGAGTTTGTCTACTTCCTCACTGAAGTGACCATTTGCATATTAAATAGTAAATAATACACAACACACAGAGACAAATCGTTTTATTAAAACAAAAAAAAACACAAAAACAAATATCTTGGCTCCATCATTACTCTCATATACCCTCCATGAACCTCTGCGACATCTTTTCACTGAGCAAAAACAGAGCCCGGAGAGCGGCGGTCATGTGAGCGCTGAGTCAGTGGAATCACCGAAGGACATAGTTCAGGTAACCATGGTAAATGCTTTAGTTAGCCGACAACATGGTTACCTGAGCTGTCTTCGGGTGACCTCAGTGACTCACCACTTACCCAGCCGCACATTTTGTCTCACTCATTCTATGTTCAGCGGCTGCAGTGAGGAGACGTCACAGAGGATCGTGGGGGATATATGAGAGTAGTAAAGGTGGAGTCAAGATATGTGTTTGTGTTTTTTTATTCTAATAAAATGATTTGTCTTTGTGTTTTTGTGCATTATTTACTATTTAATAGACATTCCTAATGGCTAGGTCTAACATTTGCTCGACATTATGAATCCCAGGCTTTGTGCAAGCTGGCAATATTCAGCTGGCACTAACCCCTTGTTAGTCAGTTTGCCACAGGCACAAGGGCAACTGGAAGAGCTAGGTAAAGTGTGGCGCCCTTCTAACCAGAGATACCCACAGACTCACCTGCAGCATGGATGGGTTTCCACAGCGGGTACACAGCTATACGCAACACCTTCCACCCCAGCAGAGTAGGGGGAGCTCAACCTGCTGCTTTTAGGCAGGATCCCCTATAAATACTGGTGCTGGGGGCGGAGTTAGACAGAATGTGTGCAGACGCTACAAGAGCTGCAAAGAAGTGCTGGTGTTCGTTGTCGCGTTAGGCCCGAGCCAGTCACCCTGACCAGTCTCCGGTAGCCCTCCAAGGCCCAAGAGTGGGGTCGAGAGGCAAGAAGAAGAGGCAGAACACTGGGGGAACCGTGGAGCCAGCGTTAGGCTCACCCCCGAGCGTCCACTGGAGTGCGCCAGGCCCAGTGGAGAACACCGGAAAACCGTGGAGACTTCAGTCTCCCGGATTCCTGTGCAGTCACATACCAGGGAGCCAGGCACCGCGTGGAGAGACTCAGTGGTAGTCAACAGAGGGTATCCTGATGACAGCACAGGAGGAGAACGAGAGAGCAGAGGAAGCCAGCCAAGTTCTACACAGGCGGGGGCTTAACACACACAGGGAAAGTAGTGAAGGAGCCTTATACTCACTCGCTGTGGAGACTCAGAAGTGCATCCTGAACACCCGGTGGTACTCTAGATGATATACCTGCTTCAACATCAGTAAAAAGGTAAAGAGCAACCAGCGGTGTGTGTGTGTGTGTCAGTTCCTTCCCCGCGCCCCTGCCATCCTCCGAGACTGTCCCATTATCCAACCAACCGGCCAGGTCCCTGCTCATCCATCCATCACCAGCACCCCTTTCATCACTGGTGCCTCCCTGCCCCGGGGGATTAGCTCCACCTGAAGGAAGCTGTACCATCAAGGCCACTATACCACCACCATCCGTAGGACTGAAGCGGCGCTGGTGCTCAATCACCAGAAGCTGTGGGTGGCGTCACGTGAACTGCTTCATAAACTTTTATTCCCATTGCAACTACCCCTTTTTAGTTGACCACCAGGGCCACGGGTCTGGGCAGGCCACCAGTGACATCCCTACTGCAGCAGAGAGCCCAGATACCCGAGTCCCCATACCCTGGGCTAGTCAATTTCTGGCATCACGAACAGGATCCCGTGCCCGATGCTACCAGGTACTGTGTGCCTTGTTTTAACCGTGAATTGTGACTGTTAGATTAAGCCGCCATTACTGCGCACTAAGCGGGAAGAAAGAGGGCATGACTGTTTGCAGAGCGGGAAAGCGAAGCACGCCCACCGCTCTGACGAAAACTCCCGAGGCGCAGAGACCTAATCCGGAAACTCCGGAACTGTTTAACTGTTTAAAGACTGGCCGTGATTCACTAGGGGGGTCCCGAAAATTTCTGCCACGTCCAGCGACGACAAAAACACCTTCACAGACCCCGTGAATCACCTCCAAACGACCATGGCTGCAACCAGTAGGGCCGCTGACCCACCGGCCACAGTAGCCCCGATCATGCTGATCTCGCTACGGTATGTCCCGGGTGCTAAGTGGTTACCCCGGTACGACAGTTGCCCTGATACCCTGCCTGCCTTCAAAAGGAAAATCTGCAGCGTACTGGACATGTATGCAATGACTGGCAGGCAGCGCGCTGCGGTGGTATTGGGACAGTTAACTGGAGCAGCAGAGAGAGAAGCTGAATCCTGGTCCGGCGCTGAACGGGTGATCCGTAACTGAAATTTTGGCCAAATTAAAAGCTGCGTTTGAGGACAGTAATGAGGCTGACATAAGGATGCGCTTTTATCGTTGCTACCAAAAGCCTGAAGATGACATCCGGACCTATGCCTGGCGCCTGCAGGAGGCACTGCGGACCCTAAAGCAAGTCAACCCTGCTAGTGTCCCTGTTGAAAATAAACTTTTGATTGAGCAATTTATCCAGGGGCTCCTATCTCCAGAGGACAACAAAACCTTGCGCTGGTGGTCCATGAACAACCCGGACGCTGACTTTAATCCCTTAAGGACCAACGACGGCTATACCTGTCATGGCTTTGAACTGTCACTTCATGTAAACACTCTCTTTGTTTATTAGTCTAAATTTTCCACTAACATTAAGTCCAATATGTCATGTAAAAACAGTCTTGGAATCACTGGGATATGTTGCAGCGTTCCAGAGTTATAACCTTAAAAAGTTACACTGGTCAGAATTGCAAAATAATGGCTTGGTCTTTAAGGGGTTAATAATAAATATAAAAATAAATCTTTATTTGTATAGCGCCAACATATTCCGCAACTCTTTACAATGCAGTGGGTAATAGATGAAAATACACAGTATAATGCAGTAAGAAAATACACAATATAATACAGTAGTTCCAGTAGAGAAATAATACAATAATAGAAAACAAGACTTTATAGAAAACAAGACTTTAATACTTTAAAGGACATTGCCATAGAGGGGTTACAGCCAGTGGAGACCCCTGAAGCTGCCATCCGGCAGTGGTGCAGTGGCAAGGCTCCGGCTACAACAACACCAGTACCCGTGCCTGCAGTAGAGAGCCGTGTTCACTCCGCAACCTCTGACAGGATTGACTCTTTATATGCCGAGGTGCGCCAGCTGGGTAAGAACCTAGCCACTGTCATGGAAGCCCTACAGCTGCAGCAGGGGCCAAAACCAAAGCCGCTGCCTAAACCTCAGCCTCTAATTCAGCTTTCCAACGGCCCGGAGGACGTTCCGTGGATGAGAGGGAGGAAAACCACGTCGTCCAGAGAAAGCACCACCAACCGCTACAGCTCGTCCGGGAAACCCATCTGCCGTCGCTGCAACAAGACCGGCCACATTGCGAGGTACTGTCCTTTAAACGAGCAGACCCTGGGGGCCAGGGCCCGAACCTCAGGAGTAACTCAACAGGGCCCAGCCGGCTGTTATGATACCTACATCGGACAGCGACTGTTCCTGTCTATCATACTAGATGGCTTAAGCCACCTGATATCAACCTTAACATTTATGTTTCTAACGGTGAACCACTTACTATATTGGGGGTTAGAGACGTACCCATAAAAGAGCGGCGGGTGGAATTACAAGACCAAGGGGTTGTCCTCGGTACAAATGTTGTTAGCAAGTGCATGGATGAGGTGTTGTTCTTGCTTCAACATATTGCAGACACTGTCAAACCTGGGCAGAAGAAGGTTCTCCAGAGAGAGATAAGAGCCCTCCTGCATCAACAACAGGTAAAACTTACAGGTGGAGAAATTGGTACCGCACGGGTAACAGACCCACTTTCTATTGTAATACCTCCAATGAGTGAAATGATGATTTGGTGTCAAACAGCTATTGGTTTGAGAGGGCAGGACTATCAGGCGGTAGTGGAGCCCATCAGCTAAGAGCACAGGCCTACACTCTTGACAGCCAGGGGGGTATTCGATGTACACAAGGGAAGAGTACCAGTTTGCATCTTAAACTGTGGCAGTGAGGAGGTCAAACTACCCAGGTATTCTACCGTTGCTAAGCTGTACACTATATATAACAATGAAATACACACAGTGGGACCTGTACCTCTCCCCAAGGAGGCAGAGGATAACAATGCTAAGGGACAGCTAGAGGATTGGTGTCAACAGCTCCATGTAGGAACTGACTCCACTACCGTGCATCAAAAGCAAGGTGTCTACCGGGTAGTCCAAGAATTTGAACAAGTATTCAGTAAGCATCCACTTGACTTTGGCAGAATCAATGGGGTACAACACCACATCCACACAGGTACACATGTGTTGTGAATTTATTGGAGCTCCCTCCGGTGGTTGTTGCTGGTGATGCAGCTGACTGTGTGGGTTTCACAGGTGATGAGGATTAGCAATCTGGTTCTTGGAGCATATAATGGTTGGAAGTGGATCATTCCTTGCCTGTTGTCTTTTGTTCCTGGAGGAGCTCATATCTCTCTGGTTTCTTCTGCTCTGTGGAGATCTTTGCAAGATAGATGAATGTTTTTTTGATATTTTGTGGCACGCTTTTGTGTGCTTAAGGTTCTGCTTATGTTTTGTCTTATTCTGAGCTGTGGGTTAGCTGATTAGTTTGTTTATTTGTTTATCTGCTCTGAGATAGGAAGTTTACTTCCTAGTAATTTTACTACTCACTATTATCTGTTATTTCTAGTTCTGCTGGCATGTGATTCATAGACGTCTGCAGATATAGAGTTCCCAGTTAATATCTGTGGGGGCTTGCTATTCTTTTGGGGTGCTGCTCTGAGGCAAGATAGCTTTTCCTACATCCATCTTTAGGAGCAGTTAATTCTACGGCTGTGCAGAGGTGTCTAGGTCTGGTTAGGTACATCCCACGGCTACTTCTAGTTGCAGTGTGTAGTCAGGGATTGCGGTCAGTACAGTTACAAAAGACTTCTACTGAATCTGAATGTTACTCCTGAGTCATCGGTTCCTAACACACATCCACCAATCAAAGAGCGATACAGGCCTATTCCACCTGCACACTATCAGAAAGCCAAAGAGGTGTTACAAGACATGAATGATGCAGGGGCTATCAGAGATAGTTGTAGTCCCTGGGCAGCTCCACAAGTCCTAGTCAGGAAGAAAGATGGCAGTATGAGGATGTGTGTAGATTACTGGCAAATAAATCGCATAACACACAAAGATGCTTACCTGTTACCATGCATTGAAGAATCACTAGCTGCATTGAAGTCTGCCAATTACTTTTCAACTCTAGATCTCACTAGCAGGTACTGGCAGGTCTGAAGACAGTGAGAAGATGGCATTTACCACGCCCATGGGCCTGTGTGAATTCAACAGCATGCCCTTCGGACTATGTAATGCACCCGGAACGTTCCAGAGGCTGGTGGAGTGTTGCCTGGTGCACAAGAACTTCAAGACGATACTGATTTACCTGGATGACGTCATCGTGTATTCTAAGTCTTTTGAAGAACACCTGACCCATCTAGCGGAGGTATTTGAAGCCTTGTCCAAATACAGGATGACGCTGATACCATCCAAATGCCACCTGTTAAAACTGAAAGTACAGTACCTGGGACACATAGTCAGTTCAGAAGGAGTGACCCCAGATCCAGACAAGGTCACCGTCATCAAGGAATGGCCAAAACCAAAGACCCTCAGGGAGGTACATCAGTTCCTCGGATTGGTGGGATACTACCGGAGATTCATAAAGGAGTACACGAAGAAGGCTGCTCCGCTGCAGAACCTCCTAGCTGGCCAACCCCAGAAAGGCAAGTCCAGAGATCCCCCATTGGAGTGGGGCAAAGAGCAAGAAGAGTCGTTCCAATAGATGAAAGAAGCCCTAATAGGTGACAAGATCCTGGCTTACCCCGACTACCACCTACCATTCCTACTGTACACCGATACTAGTAAATTGGGGCTAGGAGCAGTACTTTCCCAGAAGCAGGAAGGCAAAGAGAGAGTGATTGTCTCTGCTAGCCGGAAGCTTCGCCCTACCGAAAGGAACCCAGACAACTACAGCTCATTCAAGTTGGAGTTCCTTGCCTTAATCTGGGCCATTACAGAGAGATTTAAACATTATCTGGCATCAAAGGAGTTTACTGCCTTTACAGATAAGAACCCCTTGACCCACCTGGAAACTGCGAAATTGGGAGCCATGGAACAGAGATGAATGGCAAGATTATCCAATTACCAGTTTACCATCAAGTATCGGGCTGGGCATAACAACAGCAACGCAGATGCCTTATCAAGGATGCCTCATCTAGCAGATATGGGAGTGGACTAGGATGAGCTGGAAGAGATGGAGCTACCCGCCTTCCATCAGTTGAGAGTATCCCAGTGCCAGCAAGTCCGCACAAAACTTCCTGAGAGAGTAGTGAACTCGTTACCACACTTCGGTTGGAAGGAGGCTCAAGACAGTGACCCAGCTATCAGCTTAATCAAAGAACTGATAACTCAGGAGTCAAGTTATCTTTAAATCCTTCGCCAGAAGCCAAACACCTGTGGAGCGAAAGAAGCAAACTATTCATTTACCAGGAGAAGCTCTGTAGGAGGTACATCAATGCCAGAACCCACGAGCTGGTCTGGCAAATCATCGTACCCTGGACAGAAGTTTAGATGATATCGAACGCATACCATAACCAAACTGGACACTTTGGGCGGAAGAAATTGGAAATGTTGCTCAAGGACAGATTCTACTGTGTTGGCATGCGAGGATCCATAGAACGATGGTGTAAGAACTGTGGACCATGTAGCCTAAGCAGAAAGGACCAGCAGAGTCAAAGAGCACCACTTCAACCTATTGTAACAACGCAACCACTCCAAATTGTAGCCTTTGACCATGTGAAGTTAGCTCCAAGTAGAACCGGCTACACCTATGCCTTGACAATCGTACACATGTCTCCAGATTCCTGATGGTTGTACCCGTAAAAGACTTGACAGCTGCAACAGTTGCAAAGACCTTCCAGAGTGTCTTCTGTAGACCACTTGGCTATCCAAAACAAGTTTTAACGGATAGAGGCTCAGCATTCGAAGCAGAGATCTTTCAAGAGTTTTGTCATCTTTATGGTTGTAAGAAGATAAGAACTACGCCATATCATCCCCAATCCAATGGGTTATGTGAAGAGATGAATAACATCGTGATTGACATGCTCAAGATACTACTTCTTGAAGAAAGAAACCAATGGCCAGAAAAACTACCTGATCTGGTAGACATGTATAACCACATTCCAGTGAGTTCTACAAATTGTACACCCGCCTATCTGATGAGAGCCCGTACAGGAAAACAACCTGTAGATTTAGAATTCGGAGTTGTCGAATCCAGAGCAGATACTTCTAATTCTGACTGGAACACCAACCGTCTAGACCAGTAGACAAGTGCAAGCCTGTGTTGAAGAGAATCTAGAAAAGTCAAGAGAAAGACAAGAAAAGAACTTCAACAAAAGTGCACCAGCAGGACCCTTACTACCTGGAAGTACTGTCTTAAAGAGAAAACTAAGGAAGCACAAACTTGATGACCAGTGGGAAAGAGAACCTTACACCGTTTTGAGTTCCACCTTTGACAATACCAAAGTCTGCCTCATAAGTAAAGATGGAGGAAAGACCACACAAACGGTATCCCGGGATCATTTAAAGAAATCTCCAGAAGAATGGAAAAATCAAGACTTCCCAGATTTTCCAGAAGAGGAACCAGAGCCCTACAGACCATTTGAACCTCCATGTGTAAAGCCCAAAGAAAAAGTCATATCTACTATACTTGGAGACTTTCCAGAAGATTGGCACCAACATGAAAGAGCAATCATTGTTCCCATCATTAACTTCTATCAACCACCAGAAGATCAAGAAGAAATACCCGTTGCCAGAGAACCAGAGGATCCTGCAATCGGTACATCTGCTAGTCCTGCAGTGAGACTAAGGCCACGCAGGCACTTACCTTACCCACATTGCATTCTCCAGACACCTCACCTGAGATAGCCACATCCATAGTGCGTAGATCCAGTCGTAGCACACTGGTATGGAGATTGGTTCAATATCACATTAGTGTACCCAATGTAAAGTAACCTGTAAATTGTAACTCTTGTAAAAAAAAATGTAAATAGTAGTGCACAAAAAAGGGTGAAGAATAGGCCTAAAACAGAACACGCCAGGTACACAACACCACAAGAGGGGGTGTGAGGAGTTGGCGTAAGGAGCTGTCTAGAGTGAGCCAAACCTTGACCAATAAGTGACCCCAGGGCCAGTAGGCCTACAGCGCTTATGACCGGTAGAGGCCCCTGCAGTACCTAGGACTCCTATGCCAAGGCACCCATAGTAACTGTTGTTGTGTATTTGAACTTTTAAAGCTTACAGAGATTTTACTTGTAAGGATTTGTTGAACTTTTGAAAAACTTAATCCTCTTGCTCGGAGCTTACAGAGACTACTGTAAAGACTCTTTAAAAACCCTTTTCCAACTTAAACAAAGGACCAAAGTCACTGCACTGGTGTGACAAATAACTTCTCTTTCCAGCCTGCGATGAATGGACTAGCACCGTATGGACTGTACCTGTTTAACCATTTTCAGAGGTTTTTGTTAATTTTTGAATTTTCAGACTCTGGAAATATGTTACCTGTTGAGATGTTATTTATGTTGTTAACCAAAAATTGTTCCTCAGTCCAGGAGTACTGACCTTACCTAGGGGGAACAAAGTTCGTAGAAGACCAGCACTCCACTTAAGGTATAGGTTAATGGTGCTGCTGGAAAAGATCAAGGATCCGTAGTATCAGAGAAATAGAAATCCAAGCACTCATTCAAAATGTTAGTATGCTTTAAAGTGATTTATTTGAAAAATTGGTGCACGGGAGTGACCAGCAGGACAGATATAACGTTTCGGCCTCGCAATTGGGCCTTGATCACATAGTCACTATGGATAAAATCAAAAATATACAGTAAAAATTGTGTACAGTGAAAAAAAGCAAAGGTTATATATACAAATTTACAATGACATCAAGTCTAGTATGGTGTTATAGTGAGCATACAGATGTTAGATTGGCACACTAACAGACTAATGATAATACGAGAGATCAATACCAAGTGGATGTAGATTATGAGAGAGGTGGATGAGGGTACAGGGGATAAGAAGGCTAACAAAGTTACCTGCAGTGGTATGCAAGGGACTCACTGAGTGGGGACTGCTTTGTAGGTACACTTGTTATTTCTGTAACATAAGGTTAGAGGACCTTAAGGATAAGTGGTAAGAGGTAATGTCTGCAAGTACAATACAAGGAGGTTATGTACCTGTGTACTGGTATAAGGATAGAGTCCTGTATTACATCAAGAGGTGTATTGATAGGATTCAAAAGATCCAGGGTAGGAAGCAGACTTGTGTATATGGTATACAGGTTATCCAGAGTATCCCTCAGGTAGTATCTATGAAATATATTACATTGTCAATGAATGGTAGACCAAATGGGCTTACCAACAAGGCGGTTATTGGTTGCAGATTTACCTTGAGTAATCAACAAGTCAATCCCTCACAGTAAATCCCAGTTTTTGATACAGGCTCCTATCAGCTGTAACTAATAGGGTAAGGAACACCTTTTAACTAGAGAGGGTAAATATATGTATGTTAGAGGGATGTATATAGAGTTATACTTATCTTGGTATTCCAGTGGAATGTCCTGCTCACATTGGTGTCAGTGGGTGCCAGCACGTCCAGTGCCTAGGCTGTGAATGCGCGGTCTAGCCAGCCGCTGCCGCATTATGTGCGGTCGGCTGGTCATGTGACCGGAAATGACGTGGCCGGGCGCGCATGCGCAATAGTGCGCGCCGGCGCTCAGTGTGTTTCTGTTGTTGTTTACAGGTTGCCACGGCAACCCGCCTGCTAAAGGGAGCGTGCGGCCAGTGCAGGGATGCACTGTTGCGGTTCCCAGAGGTGTAGACTGGCTTTGTCACAGACACCTGTGACAGTTGTGTCTATAGTTAGTATACAACAATATGCAAGTGGAGGACTCAAGGGGTATTGTGTTACATGTATAACTTGTATATAGGGGATGATGCAAATGAGTTAGAGACTATATAGCTAGTAGGAACACCTAATAAAACCAATATGTGTATCAGAGATCGTAGTACTAATGGTATAGTGATAAAATGAGGAAAGATGAACTCAAGATGTTTTGATAATGCCAATCTAACATCTGTATGCTCACTATAACACCATACTAGACTTGATGTCATTGTAAATTTGTATATATAACCTTTGCTTTTTTTCACTGTTCACAATTTTTACTGTATATTTTTGATTTTATCCATAGTGACTATGTGATCAAGGCCCAATTGCGAGGCCGAAACGTTATATCTGTCCTGCTGGTCACTCCCGTGCACCAATTTTTCAAATAAATCACTTTAAAGCATACTAACATTTTGAATGAGTGCTTGGATTTCTATTTCTCTCTTACCTAGGGGGAATGTGGCACCCTGCTAACCACAGGTACCCACAGACTCACCTGCAGCATGGATGGGTTTCCACAGCGGGTACACAGTTACACACAACACCTTCCACCCCAGCACAGTAGGGGGAGCTCAACCTGCTGCTTTTAGGCAGGATCCCCTATAAATACTGGTGCTGTGGGCAGAGTTAGAGAGAGTGTGTGCAGATGCTACAAGAGCTGCAGAGAAGTGCTGGTGTTCGGTGTCGCGTTAGGCCCGAGCCAGTCACCCTGACCAGTCTCCGGTAGCCCTGCAAGGCCCAAGAGTGGGGTCGAGAGACAAGGAGAAGAGGCAGAACAGTGAGGGAACCGTGGAGCCATCGTTAGGTTCACCCCCGAGCAACCACCGGACACCGGAGTCCGTGTCCACTGGAGTGCACCAGGCCGAGTGGAGAGCACCGGAAAACTGTGGAGACTTCAGTCTCCCGGATTCCTGCACAGTCACAACCAGGGAGCCAGGCACCGCGGGGAGAGAATGAGCGGTAGTCAACAGAGGGTATCTCAACGACAGCACAGAAGGAGAACGAGAGAGCAGAGGAGGCCATCCAAGTTCTACACAGGCAGGGGCTTCACTCACATACACACACAGGGAAAGTAACGAGGAGACCTTATACCCACTCGCTGTGGAGACCCAGAAGTGCATCCTGAACACCTGGTGGTACTCTGGATGATTTACCTGCTTCATCATCAGTAAAAAGGTAAAGAGCAACCAGCGGTGTGTGTGTCAGTTCCTTCCCCGCGCCCCTGCCATCCTCAGAGACTGTCCTGTTATCCAACCAACTGGCCAGGTCCCTGCTAATCCATTAATCCATCACCAGCACCCCTATGATCACCGGTGCCTCCCTGACCCGGGGGGTTAGCTCCACCTGCAGGGAGCTGTACCATCAAGGCCGCTATACCACCACCCTTCGGAGGACTGAAGCGGCGCTGGTTCTCAATCACCAGAAGGTGGTGTCATGTGAACTATTTCATAAACTTTTATTCCCATTGCAACTACCCCTTTTTAGTTAACTACCAGGGCCACGGGTCTGAGCATGCCACCAGTGACATCCCTACCACAACAGGGGGCCCAGATAGCTAGTCCCCATACCCTGGGCTAGTCAAAAGCATCAGGATTTGGCACTTCTAACAAATGTGCCAACCTCTGGGGTGGCTGCGGGCTGCTATTCTATAGATTGGGGGGGGGGGCAAATAAAGATGGACCCCGCCACGCTGAGAATACCAGCCGCCATCTGCCTAGTTTTACCTTGGCTAGCAATTAAAAATAGTATAAAGCCCACGCATTTTCTTTTGCCAGCCAAGGTAAAAGTAAGCAGTTGAGGATGGCAGTTCACAGCTGTCCCTTTATGTATGCTGAGACAAAAAAATATAGTGAAGCCCTACGCCCTTTTTTTACAATATTTATTTAATTAGCACACATATGGCGGCAGGTTGGTTGCTATACACTAATGTGTATGGCAACCAAACATATAAACACCATACAGAATCGATTTTCACAAATTGACAAACTGAAGAATGTGGGGAACGTTTTTTTCTCTTTACTGATTACACTCCAATGAAAGTCTAATCATAGAAACTGGACCATTTTACTTGGATGTGGAGATTCCAGTCACCTGAACCTACCCTGTGTGAACAGTAGTAAAGAACTTAATAAGCAAATAAATACCTGGAAGCTATATTATAATAACTAGCTGTAGTACCCGGCTACGCCCAGGTTAGTAAATAACTGCTGTTAGCTATAACAAAATAGAATTTGAATATGTCATATTAATGACCTGCAGAAAGATAGAAGCTGAGCTGTGATTGGTTGCTATAGGCAGCCTAATAAATCTCCAGCCAACAGTAAACCCTCCCCCGGCCGGGCAGTATATGTTACCTCACACATACACATAATAGACAGCTCATGTGACTGACATCTGCCTCAATTCCCTATACGGCACATGTGTTGCACATTGGCTGTTTTAAATCAGATGTTTATGTTTGGAAATTAAAGATAGCACACGTATGAGGCGAGTTGTGTGAGGTGATTTGTGCACATCTGTGTCTGTCTGTGTGGTGTGTGTGTCCCTGGTGTGTGTGCATGTGTGTGTCCCTGTGGGGTGAGTGCATGTGTCCCTATAGGGCGTGTATGTGTGTGTATTCGTGTGGGGGGGGGAGTTCTGTGTGGTGTGTGTCTGTGTGGTGTGTGTCTCTTTGTGGTGTGTGTGTCCCTGTGGGGTGAGTGCATGTGTCCCTATAGGGTGTGTGTGTGTGTCCCTGTGGGGGGGGTCTGTGTGGTGTGTGCATCTGTGTTGTGTGTGTCTCTTTGTGGTGTGTGTGTGTCTCTGTGGAGTGAGTGCATATGTCTCTATAGGGTGTGTATGTGTGTGTGTCCCTGTGGGGGGAGTCTGTGTGATGTGTGTGTGTGTCTCTTTGTGGTGTGTGTGTGTGTTCATGTGGGTGAGTGCATGTGTCCCTATAGGGTGGCTATGTGTGTGTGTCCCTGTGGGGGGGGTCTGTGTGGTGTGTGTGTCTGTGTTGTGTGTGTCTCTTTGTGGTGTGTGTGTGTCCCTGTGGGGTGAGTGCATGTGTCCCTATAGGGTGTGTGTGTGTGTCCCTGTGGGGGGGTCTGTGTGGTGTGTGCATCTGTGTTGTGTGTGTCTCTTTGTGGTGTGTGTGTGTCTCTGTGGAGTGAGTGCATATGTCTCTATAGGGTGTGTATGTGTGTGTGTCCCTGTGGGGGGGTCTGTGTGGTGTGTGTGTGGTCTCTTTGTGGTGTGTGTGTGTGTCCCTGTGGGGTGAGTGCATGTGTCCTTATAGGGTGGCTATGTGTGTGTGTCCCTGTGGGGGGGGGGTCTGTGTGGTGTGTGTGTGTCTCTGTGGGGTGAGTGCATGTGTCCCTATAGGGTGTGTATGTGTGTGTGTCCCTGTGGGGGGAGTCTGTGTGATGTGTGTGTGTCTCTTTGTGGTGTGTGTGTGTGTTTCATGTGGGGTGAGTGCATGTGTCCCTATAGGGTGGCTATGTGTGTGTGTCCCTGTGTGGGGGGGGGTCTGTGTGGTGTGTGTGGTCTGTGTTGTGTTTTGTGTCTCTTTGTGGTGTGTGTGTGTGTCTCTGTGGAGTGAGTGCATATGTCTCTATAGGGTGTGTATGTGTGTGTGTCCCTGTGGGGGGAGTCTGTGTGATGTGTGTGTGTCTCTTTGTGGTGTGTGTGTGTGTTCATGTGGGGTGAGTGCATGTGTCCCTATAGGGTGGCTATGTGTGTGTGTCCCTGTGGGGGGGGGTCTGTGTGGTGTGTGTGTCTGTGTTGTGTGTGTCTCTTTGTGGTGTGTGTGTGTCCCTGTGGGGTGAGTGCATGTGTCCCTATAGGGTGTGTGTGTGTGTCCCTGTGGGGGGGGTCTGTGTGGTGTGTGCATCTGTGTTGTGTGTGTCTCTTTGTGGTGTGTGTGTGTCTCTGTGGAGTGAGTTCATATGTCTCTATAGGGTGTGTATGTGTGTGTGTCCCTGTGGGGGGGTCTGTGTGGTGTGTGTGTGTCTCTTTGTGGTGTGTGTGTGTGTCCCTGTGGGGTGAGTGCATGTGTCCCTATAGGGTGGCTATGTGTGTGTGTCCCTGTGGGGGGGGGGGTCTGTGTGGTGTGTGTGTGTCTCTGTGGGGTGAGTGCATGTGTCCCTATAGGGTGTGTATGTGTGTGTGTCCCTGTGGGGGGGGTCTGTGTGATGTGTGTGTGTCTCTTTGTGGTGTGTGTGTGTGTGTTCATGTGGGGTGAGTGCATGTGTCCCTATAGGGTGGCTATGTGTGTGTGTCCCTGTGGGGGGGGGGTCTGTGTGGTGTGTGTCTGTGTTGTGTGTGTCTCTTTGTGGTGTGTGTGTGTCCCTGTGGGGTGAGTGCATGTGTCCCTATAGGGTGTGTATGTGTGTGTGTCCCTGTGGGGGGGGTCTGTGTGATGTGTGTGTGTCTCTTTGTGGTGTGTGTGTGTGTTCATGTGGGGTGAGTGCATGTGTCCCTATAGGGTGGCTATGTGTGTGTGTCCCTGGGGGGGGGGGGGGTCTGTGTGGTGTGTGTGTGTCTCTTTGTGGTGTGTGTGTGTGTTCATGTGGGGTGAGGGCATGTGTCCCTATAGGGTGGCTATGTGTGTGTGTCCCTGTGGGGGGGGTCTGTGTGGTGTGTGTGTCTGTGTTGTGTGTGTCTCTTTGTGGTGTGTGTGTGTCCCTGTGGGGTGAGTGCATGTGTCACTATAGGGTGTGTGTGTGTCCCCTTGGGTGTGTGTGTGTGTCTCTGTGTTGTGTGTGTCTCTTTGTGGTGTGTGTGTTTGTTCGGGTGCGTGGTGAGTATCCAATGTTGGGGCTGCACCTTAGCGACTATACACTTGCTGTTACTCTTTGTGTGCGTATGGTGTGTATACATGTCCCCGTGCGTGGTAAATATGTCATGTTGGGGCCCAACCTTAGTGACTATATGCTGGTATGTGCTGTTAGTCTTTGGCGCTATCATTAAGCCCCTCTCATTCACAACTGTCAACTGGTAACTGTCACCTTTTCCCCATTATGTAGATAGGGGCAAAATTGTTTGGTGAATTGGAATGTGCGGGGTTAAAATTTCACCTCACAACATAGCCTATGACGCTCCCGGGGTCCAGACGTGTGACTGTGCAAAATTTTGTGGCTTTAGTTGCGAGGGTGTAGATGCCAATCCCGGGTATACACACATACACACATACATACATACATTCATACATACACACATTCAGCTTTATATATTAGATTAATATTAATATTTATTATTATAACTCCATTTATTCCACAGTGCTTTAAGTTTGAAAATAGCAAACATAGACAAGTTCAATAAACATAAGCAATACAAGGCACACATAGGTACAGGAGGAGAGAGAACCCTGCCCACGAGGGCTCACAGTCAACAAGGGATGGGTGAGGATACAGTAAATGAGGGGAGAGGACCCTGTCCATGAGGACTCACAGCGTACAAGAGATGGGTGAGGATACAGTAGGTGAGAAGAGAGGACTCTGCCCATGAGGGCTCACAGTTTACAAGGGATGGGTGAGGATACAGTAGATGGGGAGAGAGGACCCTGCCCAAGAGGGCTCACAGTCTACAAGGTATGGGTGAGGATACAGTCAGTGAGGAGAGAGGACCCTGCCCATGAAGGCTCACAGTCTACAACAGATGGGTGAGGATACAGTAGATGGGGAGAGAGGACCCTGCCCAAGAGGGCTCACAGTCTACAAGGGATGGGTGAGGATACAGTAGATGGGGAGAGAGGACCCTGCCCATGAGTGCTCACAGTCTACAAGAGATGGGTGAGGATACAGTAGATGGGGAGAGAGGACCCTGCCCAAGAGGGCTCACAGTCTACAAGGGATGGGTGAGGATACAGTAGATGGGGAGAGAGGACCCTGCCCATGAGGGCTCACAGTCTACAAGGGATGGGTGAGGATACAGTAGATGGGGAGAGAGGACCCTGCCCATGAGGGCTCACAGTCTACAAGAGATGGGTGAGGATACAGTAGATGGGGAGAGAGGACCATGCCCAA
>JARQOC010000004.1:781725-901725 GCA_033576535.1 Allobates femoralis | reverse complement strand
CGCTGGAACATCTTTTATTGATCGCTGCTGAAGTGTCACACGTACAGATATATTGAACGACGCAGCAATGATTCCACAACAAGCGAACGATACTTGCGGTTGTTTGGTCGCCTACGTGCTTCAGTTCTAAATAGGTGAAGTCGCAAATAAGATCATTGGAAAGGTGTCACACACACCGATGCTGCAGGTCCAACGAACGACGGACGACAGATTTATGGTTCTGGCCATAAAGCTACGATCAACGACTTATCTTTGATCGTTGATACGTGTCACACGCAACGACGTCGTAATGACGTCATTGCAACGCCCCAAAAGCCGTGACGTTACAACAACATCATTAACGATATAGTAGCGTGTAACGGGGTCTTTAGTCTAGGAACTGTGACCCGGTTGGAGGTTCACATCGTGTCTTCCTATGCTACATGGCTTCAATTTGGGGCTGTGGTCGCGGTTGGAAGACCATAACCTCAGCCTAGGAATTTTGATTCCTACTGCCAGAATAATACTGTGCCATCATTTTAGAGACTATTTATGAAAGATACTCAGGTTGGGACAATTTGGTCACCTGGTTACAGGCATTGCTGTTCTCAGTCAGCTTCCGTAAGCTTGTGGAAGCTCAGTGGTCATCCGCCAAAAGCGGAGTGCTGCTGGATTGGAATAAGCGGCCTGGAAGACCCCAAAGCACAAACATTCTAATCCCTGGTGAGCCAGTGGAAGGGTGAAACTCCGTTGCCTGTTACATTGTGTGTTGTGCTTTGTTATGTGTTATATGTCTTTGACTATTGGGAATCCAATAAAGTCTTACTCTGCGGCCGCCCGTGGCCGTGCACAATATGCGGCGGCCGGCGAGGAGATTAGATCCGGCGGCGGCGCTGCGCCCCCCACTGACTGGCGCCCGGGGCAAAAGGTCCGCCTGCACCCCCCTAGATACGCCCCTGCCTCACCCTGTGTTTTCTGAGTAGTGTTGTGCCCACGGGGAAGAAGTTTGGGTGTTCAGTGGGATGAAGACTTTCTAAAGGCGGCCGAGTAAGTGGACGAAAGCCCCAGTGACCCTGTGTCTCCACAGGTGTCCAGCAAATGAGTATAACACGATCATTATGGCCACACCTTTACTTAAACAGTTTCACTTTAATCTTTAAATAGACTCAATCAACTAATATTTTGCATGGGTAGACAAGTAGGACTTTATTTGGAGGTTGCTTCTACAGTATACCCTGTACTTTTATCTGTCTATTCATCTAAATATTAAAGCTGAAATATTAAGCACATTCACTATCAGGCTAATAATAATAATACTATTATTTCCATGTTTACAGTTATAAAACCTTGCACATCCGGACTTAATAACCCAAACCCATCAGGATTCTATTACCAGGACGTCTGGACCTCCCTCGTCTGTTCTAATCAACACTTCAACGATGCCAAGAAAGTGGCCAAATGTCTTTCTGGAAAGATGGTCTACATGTTTGGAGACTCCACACTCCGAGTCTGGTGGGAATATCTGGTGCGCTTTGTACCAAGTAAGAAGATAAAGTGGTTACAATGATATATAGTTTTCTTACATTCCATTATCAGAATGAAGAGGACGGAGTCACATCTGTGTCTGAACATCCGGCTTTGGCTCAATGTTAAATGCTGACTTATACGGCTGGACCGGCTGTGACTATTATGGGGAGATTGGTGTGTGGATCTAATAAATAGGCAAGTTTGGGCACACTGACAGGACAGGTACAGGAAAACCAGCTGAGTACAGGTTCAGGCACCGGTAGAGTCACAGGAAAGGACCTGACAATATTACTAGTACACACAGAACCGACTGGCAACTAACAATGCTCAGGCACCTTCCGACAGGAGAGGATGCCCTAAATAGCTAGGGCCTTCCTGCCATAGGCTGTGAACACTTTCAAAGAATGCACCCAGTCCCTTTAAGAAGCAGGGAGTGTGGAGGTGTGCCCTAAGCGTGTGGCCAGGAGACATGCGCGACAGATTGCAGGCCCGAGTGCCACAGTGGGAACCGGAGAAGGAATCGGAGGAATACACGGGCAGCCGCGGTGGTGGGTATATCACTGTCTCTAGATGGAGGAAGTGAAGCAGGGCTAAAACCCCAGTGTTACACTGACAACAACTCTATAAAACCTATGAATAAGGACCATATGAGGGAAGCAGCACTGCTATACTGGAACATTTTGAATTTTTTATTCTTATTATAAAGCTGCAAAATGCGCAATCAAATGTAAATGTGAATCTAGCCTAAGATGAAGATTTGCATATAATAATAATGATAATCTTTATTTATATAGCGCCAACATATTCTGCAGCGCTTCACAATACAAAGTTCATGTTTAAACACTTAAAAGAAACAGTTATTAGAAAATACAATACAATAATTAGACCAAAATAATGACAGCCCTGATCATAAGAGCTTACAATCTACAATGAGGTGGGGGTGACACAAAGTACAGGGGCTTATTTACAATGATGGTATAGTCATAGAGGAGATGGGGAACAGATAGGAGCAGCATAAGTGGCCGCCAACCATTATTTGTGATCCACTTGAGACTGATGGAGGGGATAGGCTATGTCTAGATGACTTTGACTAGGGATTATGATAGGTCGCCCTAAATAAATGTGTTTTTAGGGGTCGCCTGAAACTATGTAAGTTGTGGATAGACCTAATTTCTTGGGATAGAGCATTCCAGAGAATTGGTGCAACTCGGGAGAAGTCTTGGAGTCGGGAGTGGAGGGTTCGCATTAATGCAGAAGTGAGTCTAAAGTCACCTCCAGAGCAAAGAGAACGGGTGGGGTGATAGACAGAGATGAGGGAGGAGATGTAGGGGGGTGCTGCACTGTGAAGAAGATGGCTGGGGTGATAGACAGAGATGAGGGAGGAGATGTATGGGGGTGCTGCACTGTGTAGAGAACAGGTGGGGTGATAGACAGAGATGATGGAGGAGATGTAGGGGGGTGCTGCACTGTGAAGAAGACGGCTGGGGTGATAGACAGAGATGAGGGAGGAGATGTATGGGGGGTGCTGCACTGTGAAGAGGACGGGTGGGGTGATAGACAGAGATGAGGGAGGAGATGTAGGGGGGTGCTGCACTGTGAAGAGCTTCGTGGGTGAGAACAAGCAGTTTGAAATGGATCCTATAGTGTATAGGCAGCAAGTGCAATGACTGACATAGAGCAGAAGCGTCTGAGTAACGGTTAGCTAGATAGCTATATATATATATATATATATATATATATATACTAGAAATAGGCCCGATGCTATCACATCGGGAGGGCGTCACTGCCACGCTGTGCTCTTTGTGGCCCCCCTGCGCTCCTTTTGACCACCCTGTGCTCTCTTTGCCTCTCTGCTCCGCCTTGTGTCTCTGCCCCCTCTTCTCTCTGTCTTTTTCCCCGTGTCTCTGCCCCCCCCCTTTTTTCTCTCTGCTGCCCCATGTCTCTGCCCTCTCTTCCATCTCTCTCCTTCCCCATGTTTCGGCTCCCCTTGAGTCATTCTGGTGACCCCTTGTGTCTCTGCCCCCCCTTCAGTCTTTCTGGTCCCCTTTATGTCTCTCTGCCCCGTTCGGTCTGTCTGCTGCTGACTCACCGTGGCCGGGACTCCGGTTTAGACAGGCGATGCTTCCTTCCTCCTTGTCACGGGTGGGCAGCGCCTGCCGGTAGTGGGGCCCGGTGGAGTGCAGATCAAAAGTTGAAGACGTCTTGTAGGGAACAGATTAAAGGGGTTTAATTTATTCGTGACGCCACCTATGAGTAGTTTCGGTAATCGTTACCGACGCTGCGGAACCTCCGGGGGATGAACAGCAGCACGATGGAACGCTCCCACAGGCTGAGCAGTGATCCCCGGAGGCTGGAGCTGCTTAAGAGGTTGTGCGGCAGCTGCGGTTACCTTGTAGTGCGGACGGATAGTTCATAAGGAAGCACGGACACAGAAAGTCTCTGCAACGGGTCTTTACTGTAACCAGCAGGCAGTACATGGTATACAGTTAACAGGTAGTGGACCAGGTGGACTCATCAGTGATAGTGTCCCTCAGAGATCCACAAGTGTTCCTCCATTCTAGCTAAGTGATTTGCCATCGTATGCCAAGGAATACCAGATCGGGTACGGGGAGGCTGCTTCAATGCCCTATCCACGTTATACGTTGTGGATGTTTTGGGGAGCCTTGGATCCCTCAGTGGGTACACCGCTGGTTAGACGACTGGAAGTTGGCTGGTGGTGGGGTGCTCCTGTGAAGCTGCTCCTCCATGCTTCTGGTTCGCGTAGCAGAGGTGAACTGCTGCCAGCTTCGGTACCAGTGAACCGGCTGCGAGTTGTGGGCACGGGAGTCTTTTGGAACCCGTGGTAATGATGCCCCATCCCGGTTGTTAAGGCCTCAGGTGCTGACACCCGACCGGTGACGGCCCGGGGGCTGCACGGGGTGCGGAGCCCCCGCTCCTACTCCAAGTTCTAGACTGCTCAGGTGAAGTTCTAGATCCCTTCTCCTTGACTAAGGGTCAGTTCTCCTACACACTTCCCTAGCACTCCACCCACCAGGACCCTGGATTGGCTCTCTGTTCTAGGTGATGCATGCAGGGTTGGATCTCAAAGTTAACTAGATCACTGCTGTGTCAGAGAATATTGCGGCTGCATTTATGGCTGCAATACCCTCTTGTGACGCACTGGTTGCGGGGCGCCACACTCCCCCTTGGTTGAATACGCTTGTCCCCAACCGTCACACTACCCACATTACAGAGGTTTTCATATTTTATAACGTACATACATACACTTTTATTAATAGCGAAAAACAGGTGAAACACTTGGTGCGGACCCTGCGGGCGATCGACTGTCCTTATATTAAAAGTTCAGGCTGTGACCGCAAGATCACACAGTCAGTGTTTAACAGGAACAGAGTCATTGAGTGAGTCCAAGTCTTAAAGTCACTGGCGCGGAGAATGATGGCGCACCCAGATAGCGAACCACCCATCTGGACAAGCATAGCGTTCATAGGTGATTATATCGCCCCGGTATAGGTCGCGATCGGGATGTCCTCTGGGCAAGTGTGACTCAACTTCCCGGCGCCCCACAAACACCTCCTCATTCAAACCCACCTCCCAAGCGAACCCCCACCTGGTATGTAAGTTAAAGGTGGAAATTCTACCTTCGCGGCGGAGTTCATCAGGCAGCGGTGGTTGGCGGCGAGCCTCGGCATGGGCCTGCATGTTGGCGCGTTCACGGGCTTGCCACTCCTCTCGTCGTCGCTGGCGTACATCTCCGTCGGCACGGCTCGGGGTGTTAAGATGAGTGATGGAGCTGGTGGTTTGGCGGGAAACTTGGACTTGGCGGGCAGTCTGGACTGACACCCGGTGGAACGGCACAGGGGAAGGGGTCGGCGTTGCACCCGACAAGTGTACCCGGGTTGTATGTCCGGTAGGAAGTTCCTCGGTGTCTCCCCAAGCGAACCCGGTGTCGAGATCCTCAGCAATGCTACAGGTCTCGTCGTCATCCTCCTCGACTTCTCCTTCGATGACTACATCAGGCTGCGCGATGGCTGGAGATGTTGAAGCTGGTTCCTCTGTACAACAGGGCGGTGGTGCTGCGGAGCCTTCCACAGGGACATCCTGCAGGGCTTCCAGGCTGCCTGCCTCTTCATCTGTAACTGTAGGTAGAGGGGTCTCAATCCCGGTTACCAGGTAGGCCTCGGCAATAGCAAAGGAAGCCTCCGGTACGGGGACGAAACAGGCGACAGTCTCTGTAGTGGTGAAACACGTCGCGGGTTCCTCGGTGGGAACCTGGTAAAGATCAAGTTCTTCCGTAGAGCGTATTATAAGCTCCGGCTCAGGAACGGGTTTGGCTGCGGTATTAATCGCTGGAACGAGCTGAGCTGTGGCCTCCACTGGAATGATGCAGTCAATTGGCTCCGGTGACGAAGCAGGACAGGTGGTAGGCGACGGTGAGGCGGTCGAGAAGCTGGTGACGTCGTCTGGGCCTGGAGTAGCGGTACCCGGTCGGCTCTGCTGCTTCGCATGGTGTAGTCGTCTGCCTAGGGTCGCGCTCCAGCTGCGAATCGTCCATTCTACAGTCTCGAGTAACCGCACCCGGAGGTCTTGTAGAGCCTCTAGCCAGAAGTCGGGGCTGCCGTCTATGGTAAAGGCAGGACCCGGACCCGGTTGGCCTATGGCTGCTCTGGCCTCCGCCTCGACCTCCCGCATTAGGTCGTGGAGTCTCATGCTGGCCATTCTCTTCTTTTGGAGGGAACCACACCCGTCTTTTGGAACTCGTGGTAATGATGCCCGATCCCGGTTGTTAAGGCCTCAGGTGCTGACACCCGACCGGTGACGGCCCGGGGGCTGCACGGGGTGCAAGGCCCCCGCTCCTACTCCAAGTTCTAGACTGCTCAGGTCAAGTTCTAGATCCCTTCTCCTTGACTAAGGGTCAGTTCTCCTACACACTTCCCTAGCACTCCGCCCACCAGGACCCTGGATTGGTCCTCTGTTCTTGGTGATGCATGCAGGGTTGGATCTCAAAGTTAACTAGATCACTGCTGTGTCAGAGAATATTGCGGCTGCATTTATGGCTGCAATACCCTCTTGTGATGCACTCGTTGCGGGGCGCCACACTGCCTCCTTTCGTGTCTCTGCTCCCCCTTCCTTGTCTCTGCTCCCCTTCAGTGTCTCTACTACTCCTTCAGTGTTTCTAGTCTCCCCTTCAGTCTGTCTGGTCCCCCCTTGTTTCTTAGCCTCCTCCTTCAGTGTTTATGCTCCCCCTTATGTTTCTCTGCTCCTGTTTAGAATTTCTGGTGCCCCCTTTTGTCTCTATGTCCCCCCTTCATCTCTCTGCCCCCCTTCATTGTGTCTAGTCCCGCTTATGTGTCTCTGCTCCCCTTCAGTATTTCTGCTCCCTCCTATGTGTCTCATCCCCCACTTGCATCTGTGGTCCTCCCCCCTTTTGTCTCAATATCCCCCCCTTCATCTCTGTGTCCCCCTTCCCTCATCTCTTTGTCTCCCTTCAGTGTTTCTAGTCTCCCTTATGTCTCTGAGCTTCCCTTTCTTCTCTGCTGCCCCCCTTTCGTGTCTCTATGCCCCCCTTCAGTCTTTGTGGTCCCCCCTTATGCTTCTTTGCCCCCACTTCAGAGTCCCTGCCCCCTTTCAGTCTTATTGGTCACCCCTTGTTTCTTTGCCTCCCTCTTCAGTGTTTCTGGTCCTCCTTATGTGTCTCTGCTGCTCTTGAGTATTTCTGTTCCCCCCCTTGATGTCTCTTTCCCCCTTTCCTCTCTGCTTCCCCCTTTTTATCTCTATGTCCCTGCTCTTCATTTTTCTTGCCCCCTTCACTGTTTCTGGTCCCCCCTTATGTCTGACTGCCCACTCCTTTCGTGTGTATGTTACTCCCTTCATCACTCTGCCCCCTTCAATATTTCTGGTCCCCCCTCATGTCCCCCCTCATGTCTCTCTGCCCCCTTTCAGAGTCCCTGCCCCCCTTTAGTCATTCTGGTCACCCCTTGTCTCTCTGGCCCTCCTTCTGTCTTTCTAGACCCCTCTCTGTCTCCCTCTTTCATCTCTCTGCCCCCTTGAGTGGTTCTGGTCCCCCTTTATGTCTCCCTGCCCCCCCTTTCGTGTCTATGTTACCCCCTTTATCTCTCTTCCCCCCTTGACTCATTGTGGTCACCCCTTGTCTCTGTGCCCCCCCTCCTTCAGAGTTTCTGGACCCCTTTATGTCTGTCTGCTGCACTTCCCTCTCAGTTCACCCTCAGTGTTTCTGCACCCCTCTTCTCTGTCTCCAGTTTTTCTGGTCCCCTCTTATGTGTCTCTGTTTCCTCTTTAATGTTTCAGCTCCCCCCTTCTGCCTCTCTGCCTCCCCTTCTCTCCTTCCCAGCTGTGACAGCTCCATGTCATAGCTGGGAAGCAGTTTAGCGTAGAGGAAGCGGAGCTAGGGTGATGCACGGTCATGTCTGTGACATCAGCAAAGGTCCTATCTGAAGAGGTAAGTAGTCGGGGGTCTGCGGCCGGCGAAGGGGGGCGGGGGGTCTACTCTGGGGGGGATGCGGGCACCGGAGGGTGGGGGTGTGAGGGTGTACTGCGGGGGTATGTGGGCGTGGGGGTCTATTGCAGGGGCGTGCAGGTGCTGGAGGGGAGGTGCCGGGGTGTGCGGGCACGGGAGCCGGCAGCCTGCGCCATGTTAGCATACCTATCAGTTGGGTGTGCTAATATGGCGGCGCTTCCGGGGCGGCGCAGTGCATACTTGCCTAAGCCAGCTTCAGTCCAGTCCGGATCTGACGTAATTTCAAGCAGAAACGGACGGAAGCTGGCTTAGGCAATTATTATATTAGATATATATATATATATGTATATATGTTTCACAAAGGATCATTTAACTGAATTGCAGTTTTTTGTTTATTCAGCTTCTCAAAAATCAATAAAAAGTAATAAAAAAGGTAGGCTCTTTCAAATGGAATAAAAAATTTAAACTTGGACAAAATAAGCCCACATTCAGCTCTGCTTACCAGAACAAATATTAAAGTTACAGTTCTCAGAATACAGTGCTGATATACATACATATATATATATATATATATATATATATTTATGCACACAGTGGGGAAAAAAATATTTAGTCAGCCACCAATTGTGCAAGTTCTCCCACTTATAAAGATGAGAGAGGCCTGTAATTGACATGAATGACATAGAAGACCAACATGGATGACATAGAAGACCACTGATAATCTCCCTCGATCTGGGGCTTCATGCAAGATCTCAAGAGCGGTGAGCAAAAATTCCAGAACTACATGGGGGACCTAGTGAATGACCTGCAGAGAGCTGGGACCAACGTTACACAGGTTACCATCATTAACACACTACGCCGCCAGGGACTCAGATCCTGCAGTGCCAGACGTGTCCCCCTGCTTAAGGCAATACATGTCCGGACCCATCTGAAGTTTGCTAGAGAGTATTTGGATGATCCAGAAAAGTATTTGAAGAATATCATATAGTCAGATGAAACCAAAGTAGAACTGTTTGGTAGAAACACAACTCATCATGTTTGAAGGAGAATGAATGCTGAGTTGCATCCAAAGAACACCATACCTACTGTGAAGCATGGGGGTGGCAACATCATGCTTCAGGGCTGCTTCTCTGCCAAGGGACCAGGAAGACTGATCCATGTACATGAAAGAATGAATGGGGCCATATACCGTGAGATTTTGAGTGCAAACCTCCTTCCATCAGCAAGGACATTGAAGATGAAATGTGGCTGAGTCTTTCAGCATGACAATGATCCCAAGCACACCACCACTGCAATGAAGGAGTGGCTTCGTGAGAATCATTCAAGGTCCTGGAGTGGCCTAGCCAGTCTCCAGATCTCAACCCTATAGAAAACCTTTGGAGGGAGATGAAAGTCCGTGTTGCCCAGCAACTGCCCCAAAACATCACTGCTCTAGAGGAGATCTGCATGGAGGAATGGGCCGACATACCAGCAACAGTGTGTGCCAACCGCGTGAAGACTTACAGAAGGCATTTCACCTCTGTCATTGATAACAAAGGAGATAGAACAAAGTATTGAGATGAACTGTTGTTATTGATCAAATACTTATTTTCCACCAAAACTTGAAAAAAAATTCTTTCCCAATCAGACAATGTGATTTTCAGGATTTGTTTTCTCATTTTGTCTCTCCTAGTTGAGGTCACCTATGATGTCAATTACAGGCCGACCTCATCTGGAGAAGTAGGAGAACTTGGTGGCTGACCAAATACTTGGTGGCTGTCTAAATACTTTCATCCCCACTGTATATACATATATATACATATATATACTTCTCAAAAAAATAAAGCGTACATTTAACAACACAATGTAATGTTGAAGTGTACCCATTATTTTTTTGAGCAGCATATATATATATATAATTTAATACACAAACATTTTTACTGTGTGATAGAAGGAAAACATAGATGTGATAGCATCATTTTCTGGAGCTGTGCCCTACTGTTTCTTCTGCCCCATGGCAGTGGCAGACTGGGTACTAAAGGGTTTAATGCCAGCTGAATATTGCCAGCTGGCACTAAGCCCCGAATTCATAATTTTGAGCCAATGTTAAACCCGGCCCTTGTGAATCTCTATTAAATAGTAAATAGTACACAGCACAGAGAAAAATCATTTTATTTGAACAACAAACACATATCTCAATTCCATCGTTATTACTCCCACATAGCCATCATCGATCCTATGTGACGTCCTCTCACGGCAGGACAGAAAACTGACTTATGGCTACCCCTGAAAACGGAGTAAGGTCACAGTCTGGGCAACCTGAGCTGAATTGCAGCTCTGAACTCAGGTGACCTTTACGATGGGACTCATAACTCAGTGGGGTGACACGGGAAAGGTCACCCGAGTTCAGGGCTGTAGTTGAAACCGGGTGACCCAGACTGTGACATCACCCCTCTCACAGTGGTAGCCAAAGATCACTCAGTTTCTATTCACTCCATGACAGGACCTTGCAGAGTATTATGGAGGGTTATATAGGATGGGGTTGTGATTTTTGTTTGTGTTGTTTGTTTAAATAAAATGTTCTTCACTTTGTGTTGTGTATTATTAACAATTTACTAGAATTTCATAATGGCCGGGTTCAACGTAGACCCAACATAATGAATCTAGCTAGGGCTTAGTGCCAGCTGGCAATATTCAGCTTGAAATGAAATAATTTAAAAGAAGAACTCCCTTGTATTTTGATTACCAGCCAGGAAAATCTAGGCAGCTGGGGATTAGTGGCAGCCCGTCTCTGCCTGTTGTACCTGTGTTTGGTGACCAAAAATACAGCAGAGCTCCATCAGTGCAAAACAATGGACATTTTCTGCTGACCCTCTACAATAACAAAGGTTTACTCCCCCCCAAAAAAAATAATAAAAAAAAAAACACTAATAAAAAGTAAAATAAAAAATATGAAGCCCTCTTAAACAGATGTTTTAAGGACATTGTAAGCTCCCTGGACTTATCAGCTGCTGCCACATGTGGCGCTGTTTTGAAAGTTCACATAATACAGGTGCAAAAACACCTGCAAACTCCAGGAAGCTTATAAAATTTCAATTAAAGCTCAAAAAAAATTCTACAGCTTGATACGAGTCGGTAGATCTGGCTGGAGACACTCCTAACCTTTAAACATTATGATAAAGTAAAAAACATCCGGTGTATATCACAGGCGCTTCCAGAGAATTAGTCACGTATCCAGAATTTTCAACATTTATTTAGTATCGATAAGTAAGATAAGATAAGATAAGATAAACTTTATTGATCCCGGAGGAAATTACAGTATTACAGCAGCAGAACAAAGATCAAGAACACTACACACTTTACAAAATAAGTCTATATGGACAGCAGATGCGGGTAGACTGGTACATGTACCTCACCTATTTCCCCCATACACATAGAACTTCACATAGTCTTGGGACGCTTTACACTTATACATTTGTTAAACATCCCCACAGCTGTCGGAACAAACGATTTTCTGTATCTTTCCTTTTTACACATTAGTTGGATTAGACGCTTATATAAGTATATAACGAGTTTCGGCAAAAATATTTTAAAAAAAACCTTCCTCAGGTATAATTCTTAAAATTCAGAAGGATTCCTTTCTATTTAGATGTTGTATCCTGTTTGGGATGTTTTTTAGGAATTTGTTCGACTGGAGTGAGAGTTATCTTGAACTCCTTACCGTTTTTCAAGAAAGGAATCCTTCTGGATTTATAAAATGCAAAGTATGTATCCAGACGGGCTGAATGACAAACTTGAAAATATATAGATTGGATCAACAAGAAATGTTCTCCACATTTACATATGATAACCCAGAAAGAATTCTGTGAGAGCGAGGAATGGGAGAAGAAAGCTTCTCAAATAACTCTAATAAAATGTATCGCCGGCGAGATCACTCGCAATTCCTGATTTCGGCAATGTGGAAACCACATCTCATGTGCGTAGTGGCGTGTGACTGGGCGATTCTACGGCGATAAATCGCTGGTGGTGCGTCGCCTGATTGTCCTGTGTGGCGCCCCGCAACGAGTGCGTCACAGGAGGGTATTGCAGCCAAGACAGTAGCAGCAATATTCTCCGATCCAGCAGTCATGTAGTTAACTTAGAGACCCATACCCTGCATGCATCACTAGTAGAGGGGACCAATCAAGGTCCTGGTGGGCGGAGTGTAAGGGTAGTGTGTAGGAAAAGTGTAACACAATTGGGAGTCGAGTCTAGACCAAGACAGAGAGAAGACACAGACTTGAACTTGAGAGGAGAGTAACGTCACCGGTCGGGTGTCAGCACCTGAGGCCTGAACAACCGGGATCGGGCGTTAAACACGGGTTCCAAAAGACTCCCGTGCCCAACTTACAGCCGGTTTGCTGGTACCGAAGCTAGCAGCGGTTCAGCTCTGCTATGCAAACCAGAAGAGTGGAGGATCACTTTACAGGAGCACCCCACCACCCTCCAAATCCAGTCGTCTAACCAGCAGTGTACCCACCGAGGGACCCAAGGCTCCCCAAAACATCCATGACGTACATTTTGGATGGGGCATTGAAGCAGCCTCCCCGTACCCGATCTGGTATTCCTGGGCGACAACGGCAACACTTAGCTAGAATGGAGGAACACCGCGGATCTCTGAGGGACACCCATCACTGCTGAGTCCACCCGGTCCACTACCCGTTAACTGTATGCCATGTTCTGCTTGCTGGTTACAGTAAATTACCCGTTACAGAGACTTACAGTGTCCGTGCTTCCTTATGATTGCATCCGTCCGCACACAAGGTAACCGCAGCTGCCGCAGAACATCTTAAGCAGCTCCAGACTCCGGGGATCACCGCTCAGCCTGTGGGGAGCGTTCCATCTTGCTGCTTCCATCCCCCCGGAGGCCCAGCAGCGTCGGTAAAGTTACCGAACTACACATAGGTGGCGTCACGACAAGGTTAACCAACCAACTACTGTTCAGCCAACAACCCCTTTGATCTGTACCACTGGGACCCCGCTACCGGCAGGTGCGGTCCATCCGTGACATGAAGGAGGAAGCGAACGCCTGTCTAAACCGGAGCCCACGGGCCGGCGGTGAGTCACCTGCACTGCAGTGAAATCAGGCGATATCCACCCGGCGATTTCAGCGCATCGTGGCGTGTGACATGGCGATAGCGAAGTACAAAGCAATCCTGAAATCAATCCCGTAGGCGTGCTTGGATGGTGTTTTTATGCGCTATTTGCGGCTGTTGGTGGGTGATACCGAATTCCGATTGGATGGCCGTGTCCGAGGCGCCTTATTTGATGACCCGGTGTTCACGCAATGCTGACCAATGGGAATGCAGTTCCGTCCACCAATCGCAGTGATAGGGGCGCTGTGAAACGCACTCTAGAACGCCCCTATTGAAACAGTATGGCCACAGCGCTGCTATGATTGCGGCGTGTGACATGGCGATGTGTGAAGGGAAGATGGCTTCTGGTCTTCTGCAGGTGATTTCCGGATCGCAGGATCGCCGAAGATCGCACGCTAGATAGCTACATGTGACAGCTCCACAGCTATCTGAAAAAAGTGCCCGAAACGCGCGCGCTCAGGTCAAATCGCTAGTGATATGGGAGCCTTATGGCGGCGTGTGACGGTACCTTAATACAAACATACCCGGATTGTGGTGAGGGGTGTTTGAAATAGAGCTGGTTGTACATTATAGGAAATAGAGAACGAAACTATGTGAATTAGGATCTGGAAAGCTGAAGTTAGCCCTTTGATTATTGACATAAAAGTACCTTGGAGAATAAGTGAGGTCTAACTAATTAGCAAAACAATATAAATCCATTTTAAAAGAAATTAAAACACAGAATGACACGAGTGAAAAATGTTTTATTTACACGATTTATATTTTTCTAATTTATTTCCGACTAATGTGGTAAATTAATCCTCTACAAGAACTGTTGAGAATAGTAGAACATAGAGCTTTGAGAAACCAGATATTGTGATTAATACGCACATTTCAAGAAATATGAAAAAAACATATCTATTGTATAAAAATCCATTTTAGGATAAAACTAGTATGTATATGTGTAAAACATAATATATTTGATGTTTACAAACTAAAGCAACCCAGATAAGGTGTAACCACAAAGGTACGATTGGTGCCCTTAATTGGACAATTAATGTGCACACACCCATCCCTGTACGTGTATATAGTTCTGTGTGAAATTTTAGGAATTATACCTGAGGAAGGCTTTTTAAAATATTTTAGCCAAAATGTGTTGTTATATACTTTTACTTATCGATACCAAATAAATTTTGAAAATTCCAGATACATTACTAATTCTCTGGAAGCGCCTGTGATATACACCGGATGTTTTTACTTTATCTTTGAATCTGACTGACCCCCAGGCTAGGTGGTTTAGTTCTTCCGGCTCAGAGCAGCAAGCGAGACAGTCATCAGCTAGACCAAGTTACCCTTAACTGGGTAGATAAGATAAGATAAACTTTATTGATCCCGGAGGAAATTACAGTATTACAGCAGCAGAACAAAGATCAAGAACATTTCACACTTTACAAAATAAGTCTATATGGACAGCAAATGTGGATAGACTGGTACATGTACCTCACCTATTCCCCCCATACACATAGAACTTCACATAGTCTTGGGACGCTTTACACTTATACATTTGTTAAACATCCCCACAGCTGTCGGAACAAACGATTTTCTGTATCTTTCCTTTTTACACATTAGTTGGATTAGACGCTTGCTGAATGTGCTCTAGAAGTGCAAGTAGACAAGACGCCTAGAAGGTGAGGACAAAACCTCCTTCAAAAACGTTCTATACTATTGACATCTGCACTTAGATCTGCGCCCTCTATTTTCCTTTCTCCTCCCTATTAGCAGACCTTGCAGTTCTGTGAGGTCTATCATCTAAACTTATAACATTATGGTTAGGTGTTGTTCCCGACCAATGGGTCTTTCAGTGAGCATGTTGTCCCCAAACAAACAGGGAAAGTTGTCAAACTCTTTTCCGGACATAGCCGGGTTTGACGATTTTTTTGAGAATATGTTCAGATTTCTGATCCTAAAGCCAAATCTGCAATGTTCATGCTGAATTTGAAATTGGTGAACATGTTCGGGCAAATGCTCGCTTTTCTCTAGTGAAGATGGAATCAGATTCAGAAAAATCTTCTCGAAAGAAAATTGTATTGAACACAGCATACACCTCAAAAATAAAAAACTACAACTCTCTGGACATGCAGGGCCTTTATCAACACTTTTTATTTATGGCTTGATAAAGGCCCTGTCATAGCTGAAGCATTGTAGCTTTTTTCATTATGGACTATCTTCAAACTACTGCACATGGCCCAACTGGTTCATTTAAAGACTACAGTACCTAACTGCAGAGAAAATGGCGGCTCCTGTGTGAGCTAGAATAACACCTACTGCAAAACTAGGATTTTACAACTAGGACCTGGCTGCCTAAAAGGCCATCGAACATTCCTCGTACCTCCTTAGGAACCAAAAGGAGATGCAAACCACTAAATTCCAGAATAGGGAAGATATGCATAGATTGTAGAATCCAAACTGAGAAAACATAAAAAATGAATACAAGGTGTAAAATGCAAAGTACTTACTGCAATTAAGAATAGTCTCCTACTTCCTAACTATTGGCAGGTAAAAGGAGTAGGATAGATAGATGTGACAGCAACGATATAAAACATAGCTGGTCTATCTGGCAGCCATAATCATTTGGCAGTATGGCTGGAGCTCCAAACAGGAGCTATATAGGAATATAACCAGCATTGTAGACCAGCAAGGGGAAGGTATAAATAGCCGCACCCCTAATGTGATAGGACAGACTAAATGAACAAATGAAACCACATGGTGACCAGAAGAAAAATGAAACAAATTATAAAGATAATCAGCACCAGGACAGGGACAGAGAATAGTGTGGCTCAGCATGGAAGGAAGCCATTCACAAGGCACAGGGTCACAGGATCAAATTCTGAGGTATGGAAACATCAAATTGATTTGCAGTTTTTAATTCTATAATGAACAAATCACTTGTGTGACATTGAGGTTCTCAAATGGTATTCAAATGTATTCTGGTTGTTAATATTAAAATATAGTTTTTCTGTGATAATTAGTAATGCCTGATTTCTCTTTGTTAAACATGATTTTCTACAGCTCTGAAGCAAATAGACCTCCATGTGCCTCACCGGCCAGGCCCATTATTGGCAGCAGATGCAGAGTATAACTATCTACTGCACTGGAGAGCCCATCAGAAGCCCCTACGTATGGAGCGTATAGGAGTCAAGGACTTACATTACATCGCTACAGAGCTGGATGGACTGGGAGTTCGGAAAGGAATGGTGATCGTCTTCACCTGCTCGGCTCATTTTGCCACCTTTCCATTAGGCGTTTACATTAAAAGACTGTGGCACATTCGTGAAGCTGTAACTAGACTTTTGGAACGTAGCCCTGACACAAAGATTCTCATTAAATCGGCCAACACTGGATATAATTTTCTCTTCGTTAATGACTGGTTGTCCTATCAGTTGGACACAGTGATGAGGACAATGTTTTCCAAACTGCCAGTCACCATATTGGATGTCTGGCAAATGACCTCATGCCACCGAGAACCAGAGAATCTCCACCCAGCGCAGATCATTACCAAGAATGAGGTGGACCTGATGCTGTCCTTTATATGTCCTTTATATGCCCCCAGTAATGTGGAGCATGGAAACGTGACATTTAGGTATGGGCCCAGCTGATCTGCTGACCTGTTGGGTTGCTATAATAAAGGTCTTTCTTTTCTTTTCAGAATTCTTTTTATTGTTTTTTGCAAAAGAAAAACATCAATACAATGTAAACAGTGTATGAACAGTGTGGACAATGCCAACAGAGCTTAATTTCCAGGAGAATATATGAAACAAAAAGACTAGTCATAAAGTAAAGAGAGGGAAAAACGGTGCTCTTGATAGTATCAGTGTTTTGCCTAGCCGAACGCTTATCATAGAATCCATTACGGCAATATATGTTAGGATAGGCGTTAAAGAAGTATAGTTCTTCAGCTAGGGGAGCCGAAATGCGCTCACACCAGTGATCCTTAGATTGCCAAAGATTATAGTCCTTTTTTGCCGTGATAGCTCTATTCACATTAATTTATAGAATCAAGTATTAGTATGTACACATACAGCAGGGCGGACCCAGACTGTAGTGGGCCCTGGTGCAAGAAATTTTTCGGGCCCCCCCCCTGGACCTCAGTGCCAGAATAGTGCCGCGGGTGTGCAGCACAGCCAGCGGCGTAGCAACTATTTGTGGCGCCCGGGGCGGTCGATGTTGGCACTGTACACATTGACTGTTGGCACCTCACACACTGGATGTTGGCACTGTACACATTCACTGTTGGCACCTCACACATTGTCTGTTGGTACCTCACACACTAGATGTTGGCACTCTACACATTGACTGTTGGCACCTCACACACACATGTTGGCACTGCACACATTGGATGTTGGCACTGTACACACTGGATGTTGGCACCTCACACACTGGATGTTGGCACTATACACATTGACTGTTGGCACCTCACACACTGGATGTTGGCACTGTACACTGACTGTTGGCACCTCACACACATGTTGCCACTGTACACATTGACTGTTGGCACCTCACACACTGGATGTTGGCACTGTACACTGACTGTTGGCACCTCACACACATGTTGCCACTGTACACATTGACTGTTGGCACCTCAAACACTGGATGTTGGCACTGTAAACATTGAGTGTTGGCACCTCACACACTGGATGTTGGCACTGTAAACATTGAGTGTTGGCACCTCACACAATGGATGTTGGCACTGTAAACATTGAGTGTTGGCACCTCACACACTGGATGTTGGCACTGTAAACATTGAGTGTTGGCACCTCACACACTGGATGTTGGCACTGTAAACATTGAGTGTTGGCACCTCACACACTGGATGTTGGCACTGTAAACATTGAGTGTTGGCACCTCACACACTGGATGTTGGCACTGTAAACATTGAGTGTTGGCACCTCACACACTGGATGTTGGCACTGTAAACATTGAGTGTTGGCACCTCACATACTGGATGTTGGCACTGTAAACATTGAGTGTTGGCACCTCACACACTGGATGTTGGCACTGTAAACATTGAGTGTTGGCACCTCACACACTGGATGTTGGCACTGTACACATTGACTGTTGGCACCTCACACACATGTTGGCACTGTACACATTGATTGTTGGCACCTCACACACTGACTGTTGCCAGTAATAATGGACCCACAAGCAGAGAAGGGTTGGCTGACATCGCTAATCCTGAGGAGTGTTGTAGCAGCTCAGAGGTGCCAGCTCCGGGTACAGTGTATCATCAGGCTGCCCAGGGGCAGAGCATCCTCTGCTGTCTACAGGTGACAGCTAGTGTCGGGGCTGACAGCAGGCAGCTGGGCTGGGAGGGGGCGGTGCAGGCCCGGAGCTGTGAGGGGGCAGGCCTGCCTAGTGACAGCACCAGGGACAGCGTCCAGGCCCGGTAGACGAGCTCCCACCGCTGCTCCTCGCTATCGGTATTCCAGTGTGACACTCACCTGTCTCCCCCATCTGTATCTGCACCGGGCGCCGTTATCTACTGACAACACAGAGCTGTACGGCGGCCTGGATAGGACAGGCCGCCCGCGTCGTTTACGCATGCGCAGGACATCTCTAACAGACAAAGGCATCAGCTGAGCTCTGACAAGTGTAGCTAGCGGCCAGTGGCGGAAGCGGCCGGCAGCGTAACAGATGACGACAGCAGTGTATAAGCAGTGCTGTCCGGAGGGAGCACCGGGCCGGTCTATGTGGCCGATACTGTACGGCCCTAGTGCCAGTAGTGCTGGGGCAGTGACCGGCATGTGCCGCTTATCACTGATCACTGTCAGGTCCGATCCAGTAATGAAAAGCTTCCTTCTACCTGTAGTGTCTGGTGGTTGGACAGTAGCTCCCAGGGGCCCCCTAGCTGGTCGGGGCCCTGGTGCAGCTGCACCAGCTGCACCACGGTAGTTCTGCCCCTGACATACAGTAAGGGTAAGCTAAATCTAGTAGAAAGGAGAGATAGAAAAGGAAAGAGGGGAGAAAGAAATTAGTGGGGAGGGGGAAGTATCAGGCACTATTGATAAAGGTAAGGGTAGTATGGTAAAGTCCCTATCTCGTCTCATAGTAGTGGGATTTCCTTGGTTGCCAAACGTTTAGATGGGCGAGGGTGGTGTTATTCACTGAGGCCACTATCTCGGCCACATGATATAGAGAGTGGATTTTCTCTTTCAATTGAGATAATGTAGGCGTCTTGCGGGATTTCCAGTGCAACGGTATCAATAGCTTTGCTGCACTCAATATGTGTTGTGCTAGTAGAGAATATAATTTGTGATCGGGCCATATCGGGAAATGAAGCAAAGCCACTTCCGGACCTAGATGAAGTGATCTACCTATGATTGTCTCAATAATTTTCTCCACCCTTTTCCAAAACAGTGTCAGTGTTGGGCAGCTCCACCACATATGTAGATAAGTGGCTTCTTCAGCCCCGCATCTCCAACATTCGGAGGGATGGTTGATGTCCCATAGTCGGACTTGGTCCGGGGTATAATACCATCTCGTAACAACTTTAAATGAGGATTCCTGAGCTCTTACGCACTGTGTCGGGCCATGGGAATGGGAATATATGTATCGTATCTTTCCCAGTGCGCTATGAATGCCCTCTTGGGGTTGATATCGGCAGTCAATAATATTTGGTAAATTTTGGAGAATATCTGTTTCGGTTTTGTCACCGCAGCACATAGTTTCTCGAACTCAGTCAGTCCCCTAGAAAGGTCTGATTTTTTCAGAAGCGGGTGGAGAATATGTCGAATTGCATTATATTGTATAAAATTTAAGTTAGAGAGGCCAGGTACTGTTGGTATGTCTGTAAAAGATACAATGGCGCCGTCTTGATGTAATTGGTCCACAGGGTGCATGTATTGCTCTCGGTATGAACTAAGTTTTTTATCCCGTGTTGTCTTTAAGTGGGCGAGCACGTCATTGAGATTAGCCAATGGAGTGAGAGGTGGCATTAGGTGTTTCCATCTTTTAGCCAAATCTTCAAAGTAGATCTGGTGAAAGGGTTCAGTAAGGGTATATTTTGTTTCATGTTGGAATGAATGAGAAGGAGTGATCTAAGGTTGTAGGATGCAAGAGCATATTCTACTTTCAACCATTGTTTATCTCTAGTTCCCCTAACCATGTCCACTATTCTAGAGATTTGTGCTTCTCTATAATATAGTTTAATGTCTGGAGCCCCCATGCCACCAAGGTGTTTGGGAAGTGACAGTGTACGTTGTGATATGCGAGGTTTCCCGCTCTTCCACATATATCTGGTAAAAAGTGAATTCACTTTGGTAAGAAAGGATATAGGTAGCATTTGGAAGAGATAATTAAATTTGGGTAAAATTAGGCTTTTCAGCATATTCTTCCTCCCCATCCACGAGAGATATGTGTCTCTCCAATTTTGAATGAGGGTAGTCGTGGATTCAAGAAGAGGAAGAATGTTTAATTTAAATAAATCACGGTGGTTCCCACTTATCTTCACCCCCAGATAAGTGATATATTGTTTAGGCCAGGATAAAGGGTATAGGGTTTTCAATTTTTGGAGAGTAACTGGTTTAATCTGTATCCCCAGTGCTTCAGATTTTGAAAAATTTATCTTGAAATTGGACAGGCTACCATATTGGTCCATCAGGTCCATGAGGGCATGGAGTCCCCTCATGAGATTCGTCAGAAACACCAAGAGGTCATCTGCGAATGCTGCCGTTTTGAATTGTTCCCCATCTATCGTGATGCCCTCTATGTCATGGCTACTCTGAATCGCCATCAAGAGAGGCTCCATGGCCAACACGAATAGCAACGGAGACAACGGGCAGCCCTGTCTGGTTCCGTTACCAATAGGGAACGTCTGAGTTATAGAATCGTTGATTTTAATCCGTGCCGTGGGATGACTGTACATTGCCATAATAGATGAAATTAAGGCCACGGGCAATTTAAGTCTCATGAGAACTTCTTTTAGGAAGGTCCAATCCACTCTGTCAAACGCTTTCTCTGCGTCTGTGCCTAAAAGAACTAGCGGAAGGTTGCACGTTTTTGCGTGTTGTATTAGGTGTAAGACTTTATGGGCGTTATCCTTCCCCTCTCTGCCCCTCACAAACCCTGTTTGATTTGTTGAAATCAAGTGTGGCAAAAGCGTCGCCAACCTGTGGGCAATCATCCCGGCCATCAGCTTCAAGTCTACATTTAACAAAGATATAGGCCTGTAACTGCTACACAGGGTTGGGTCCTTACCCTCTTTATGAATCAACGAAATCCTAGCTTCAAGCATCTGACCAGGTAATGGTTGGCCTGCCAGTGTTGCATTGCATAATGTTAGAGCTCCTGAAGCGTAAAGGGCTGTAAAAGTGTTTGTTGATCCGTTTCAGAAAGGGTCGGAGGTTGCAGGTCCTTCCGGAAGGCCCCCGCATCTCGGCTCCTCTGATGGACAACATCGGCAGGGTCATTAGAACGTAAGTTGTATAAGTGCGTGTAATAGTTAAGAAAGGCGTGCTCAATGTGAACTTGGTCTTGCAAGTCAACCCCTCTGTCATTTTTGATTGAATGTATTTGCGTACGTGACTGTTGTTCACGTAGATAAGAGAGCATAAATTTTGAGGCCCTATCGCCATGAGCATACATTTTAGTTTTCCACTTTCTGTATTGTTTCGCTGAGGATGTGTTAATTAGATCCTTCCATCGCAACCGTTTAGACGTTAATGTGGTTAGTGTATCAGGATCTTGATATTTTTTGCGTTGTAGCTCCAGGTCTGCGATCTCATCATAGAGTTGTTGGGTTTCTGAATTTCGCCTTTTATTAAGATAGGACGCCATTGATATCAGTTCCCCTCGGATCACAGACTTATGTGCCTCCCACAAGGATTGAATGGAGATATCAGGTGTTTGATTGGGTAGTCTAATATTGTTTCGTTTAATTGCCATGATCTGCATGCTGAGTGGTGTTTACTAGTGGAGATCGACGTCAACACCGCCGAATGATCTGAAAAGATACTGGGCTTTATTTCGGACGATTGTACATTTGATAATGCTCTCCTAGACACAAAGATATAGTCCAATCTATGGTAAGACCTATACGGATTGGAGTAATATGTATAATCCCGAGATGTCGGGTTCATATATCGCCATGTATCTATCAATTGCATGGATTGTAAGCATGCACGTATCTTAGTCAGGTCTCTACCTGAGATTGAGCTCCTCTGTTTGGTGGTATCTAGCAACGGCGCTAGCGCAATGTTTAAATCGCCCCCTAAGACAACCAGACCCTCTCTAAATCTCTCTACTTTTTTCAATGTAGCCAGTATCCATTTCAGTACTTTTTTGTTCGGGGCGTAGAGGCTACCAAGTGTTACTAGTGTGCCATTTAGCAGGCCTTTAATCAGAATATACCTGCCTTGCGGGTCCACCAGGGATTCCCGAAGTTGAAATTGTATATTCTTCTTAAGCGCTATTGATACGCCTCTGGCCCCGGTTTGGGTGGATGTAGCGTGGAACCATCTATCGAACACTGATTTCTCGAAATTAGGGATCCTGTTTGGTTTGAAGTGGGTTTCTTGGACAAATAGAAGCTGTCTTAGATGCGCGCTCCCCTGTATGTCTCCTTTTCTCCGGTGCCTGCCCGCTCACCCCGACCTCCAACAGCCCAGGGCCGCCGCTTACTCACAGTCTGCAGCAGTCTCAGCAGCCAGTTGTGCGGGCAGGCGGCGATCGCCAGAGAGTCGTCCCGCAACTGATGGTGGCCGGCGGGAAAGCGCCTTCCCGTCGTACAACTCCTCTCTCGCAGCTTCTCCTTAGTCTCCTCTTCTCAGCGCGGGGCCTGCAGCAGGGTCTCCGGGGGCACACAGCAACAGGGTCTCTCAGGGGGGCCGCGCTCACCTCAGACCAGGCGGCCTCAGGTAACGGAGACAGTCCAGCTCCACGTGCAGGCGGGGGAGGGTGGGGCAAGATCTTTCCAAGGCGCTCCCTCGGGGTCCAGAGCTCTGAAATACTGGGGCTCCAACGTTCCCCGATGCCTGGGGGATGCCACCAGGCACAATCTAGGCTGCTGCCCAGATCTCCAGGGGCAGGATGCCTCAGATTCAGCAAAGTTCTGCAGAGCTCCTCCCCACATCCTCTTCCAACCCCTCAGCCTCTCCATCTTCACAGCCTCCTCCATCCTCACAGCCTCCCCATCCTCACAGCCCCCCCATCCTCACAGCCTCCTCCATCCTCATAGCCTCCCCATCCTCACAGCCTCCTCCATTCTCACAGCCTCCTCCATCCTCACAGCCTCCCCATCCTCATAGCCTCCCCATCCTCACAGCCTCCCCATCCTCACAGCCTCCCCATCCTCACAGCCTCCTCCATCCTCACAGCCTCCTTCATCCTCACAGCCTCCCCATCCTCACAGCCTCCCCATCCTCACAGCCTCCCTATCCTCACAGCCTCTCCATCCCCTCAGCCTCCTCCATCCCCTTAGCCTCCTCCATCCTCACAGCCTCCTTATCCCCACAGCTTCCTCCATCCTCACAGCCTCCTCCATCCTCACAGCCTCTCCATCCTCCCAGCCTCTCCATCCTCACAGCCTCCTCCATCCCCTCAGCCTTCTCCATCCTCACAGCCTCCTCCATCCTCACAGCCTCCTCCATCCCCTCAGCCTCCTCATCCTCACAGCCTCCTCCATCCCCTCCAGGAAGACGATGGATTGGAGCGCCGGTGAGTATCCCCGCAGCGTGCGGGCTCCTCACTGCCTCCTCCATCCCCTCAGCCTCCCCATCCTCACAGCCTCCCCATCCTCACAGCCTCCTCCATCCCCTCAGCCTTCTCCATCCTCACAGCCTCCTCCATCCTCACAGCCTCCTCCATCCCCTCAGCCTCCTCATCCTCACAGCCTCCTCCATCCCCTCCAGGAAGACGATGGATTGGAGCGCCGGTGAGTATCCCGCAGCGTGCGGGCTCCTCACTGCCTCCTCCATCCCCTCAGCCTCCCCATCCTCACAGCCTCCCCATCCTCACAGCCTCCTCCATCCTCACAGCCTCCTCCATCCTCACAGCCTTCCCATCCTCACAGCCTCCTCCATCCTCAAAGTCTGCCTATCCTCACAGCCTCCTCCATCCCCTCAGCCTCCTCCAACCTCACAGCCTCCTCCAACCTCTCAGCCTCCCCATCCTCACAGCCTCCTCCTCACAGCCTCCCCATCCTCACAGCCTCCCCATCCTCACAGCCTCCCCATCTCCTCAGCCTCCTCCATCCCTCCATCCTCACAGCCTCCTTCAACCTCTCAGCCTCCCCATCCTCACAGCCTCCTCCATCCCCTCAGCCTCCTCCATCCCCTCAGCCTCCTCCATCCCCTCAGCCTCCTCCATCCTCACAGCCTCCTCCATCTTCACAGCCTCCTCCATCTTCACAGCCTCTCCATTCTCACAGCCTCCTCACTCCTTACTCCTGTCTACAAGGCTGTCAGTCAGTGTGATGAACTTCACTCCTATTTACAAGGTATTTTAGAATACCCGATGCGTTAGAATCGGGCCACCATCTAGTGTCTGTATATTCTCTTTCCTTCCTCCCCTGCCCAGGAGATGTGGTATGATCAGACCATGTTCTGTGCACAGTCGGAAATAAATACGGAACTGTACATAGCAAGGACACATATATAAGATTATCTCAGCACAGGAGATGTGGTAGGATCAGACCATGTCATTGTACGGTCAGACACATCCATTACACAGTACATAACAGGGACCCATATATAAAATTATCTCAGCACAGGAGATGTGGTATGATCAGATCATGACCCTGTTCAGTCAGACACATCCATTACACAGTACATAGCAGGGACACATATATAAGATTATCTCAGCACAGGAGATGTGGTATGAGCAGACCATGTCTCTGTACAGTCAGACACATCCATTACACAGTACATAGCAGGGACACATATATAAGATTATCTCAGCACAGGAGATGTGGTATGATCAGACCATGTCCCTGTACGGTCAGACACATCCATTTCACAGTACATAGCAGGGACACATACATAAGATTATCTCAGCTTAGGAGATGTGGTATGATCAGACCATGTCCTTGTACGGTCATACACATCCATTACACAGTACATAGTAGGGACACACATATAAGATTATCTCAGCACAGAAGATGTAGTATTATCAGACCATATCCCTGTACAGTCAGACACATCCATTACACAGTACATAGCAGGGACACATATATAAGATTATCTCAGTTTAGGAGATGTGGTATGATCAGACCATGTCCCTGTACGGTCAGACACATCCATTACACAGTACATAGCAGGGACACATATATAAGATTATGGGTAGGGTCACATTGAAAACATAAATTGCATTCACCGCATCCGGATCCGGATGCGGTGAACGCAATGCCGGGCACACACATTTTTTTTCAAAAATGTGTGGTGAATACCGCACTGCGGTCACCGGATGGCTCAGGATGTGTAATCCTGAGCCATCCGGTAACTGCATAGGTTGCGGATCCCGGCTATTGCCGGGATCAGCAAACCTAGTAAAGAGTTAAATTGATTGGTAAAGTACTGTTTGATGTCTGTAGGGGGGCTTAGACCCCCTACAGACCGGCCGCCCACTTGGGTGGCCTCCTACTACAATATCCCCGATGGCACGGGCTCATCCGAGCCCGTGCAAGTCCCCACACCCCCAGCCCTCCGAATTACTATACTGGGGTGCCTGCACCCCTCTGGTATAGTTATTCCTGTATGTGTGGTAAATGATATATTAAAGCATTGGAGTTCATATTTACGGGTCTTCTCCTGCAGTGTTTTGCTAAATCCATGGGCGGGGCTGTTTGCGGCAGCCTCCGCCCCCTCATTTCTCATGGCCGCCCCCTCTTTGCCTCATCCATTGATGTGAGGCCGGACGCGTCATGAAAGGGGCGGGGCGCACGGTGTGACGCGGTTCGCCCCGCCCCTTTCATGACGTGTCCGGCCTCACATCAATGGATGAGGCAAAGAGGGGGCGGCCATGAGAAATGAGGGGGCGGAGGCTGCCGCAAACAGCCCCGCCCATGGATTTAGCAAAACACTGCAGGAGAAGACCCGTAAATATGAACTCCAATGCTTTAATATATCATTTACCACACATACAGGAATAACTATACCAGAGGGGTGCAGGCACCCCAGTATAGTAATTCGGAGGGCTGGGGGTGTGGGGACTTGCACGGGCTCGGATGAGCCCGTGCCATCGGGGATATTGTAGTAGGAGGCCACCGAAGTGGGCGGCCGGTCTGTAGGGGGGTCTAAGCCCCCCTACAGACCTCAAACAGTACTTTACCAATCAATTTAACTCTTTACTAGGTTTGCTGATCCCGGCAATAGCCGGGATCCGCAACCTATGCAGTTACCGGATGGCTCAGGATTACACATCCTGAGCCATCCGGTGACCGCAGTGCGGTCCCGGCAAACGCTGCGAAAACTGCTGCCTGCATGATTTTTAACGCAGGCAGCAGTGCCGGATCCGGCCACCGGATGGCTTGTGAAGCCATCCGGTGTTTTGCATAGGCTCCTATGAGGAGCGTTTCCTGGTCCGGTTTTGAGCTTTTTTTAAAGCTCAAAACCGGATCAGGATTTTGCAACAAAAACGGAAATGTGACCCTGGCCTATCTCAGGTCAGGAGATGTGGTATGATCAGACCATGTCCCTGTACGGTCAGACACATCCATTACACAGTACATAGCAGGGACACATATATAAGATTATCTCAGGTCAGGATCATTTTTTAAACACATCCAATTGTGGAAGTTATTATTATTCCAAGATCTATTGATTAAAAGTAACTTTATTCATGGGAAAACCCCTTTAAAGTCAATCAAAATTATTTATATTAACCAAAATGATCATTAATCGAGCGCAATTTAACCTCTTAAAGATCCGGTGACTTTTTGGTTTTGCACTTCAGTTTTTACACTGCTTATTACAAGAGGTGTAGGTTTTTTATGTTTCGATTGAGATTTTTGTACCTTTGAATGATATTTTCTATTTTATCATATGATGTACTGGAAAGTATGGAAAAAAATTTAAATAGTAAAAAAGTGTGATTCTGCAATAGTGTTTGGGGTTTTGTATGTACAGCTTTGATTTTATGATATAACTGACCTGGCAGGAAGGCATTTGTGCAGATTTTATCAAAGTGACGATTTTTAAAAGTTCCATGCAGTTAGGCTGCGGAGGGCACGCAGACGCAAACGCAGTGCAACACAGCACATACTGATGTGAGCGCAGCTGAGAATCTCAGCATGCGTTCACATTAGTATGGTGCCCGGGCAGCCAATCAGCTGTCTCTGGGGGCTGCCGGGAGGAGGAGATCAGCGGCAGAGATCTCCTCCTCCCGCCACAGCTGATCTCCCGCCAGTGTCAGCGGGGAGATACAGCTGACAGCTGTTTAAATCTCCCGCGCTGACACCGAATAGGTGCTTCAAATCTCCGACGCCGACATCACCTATTCAGTGTCAGCGCAGGAGATTTAAACAGCTGTCAGATCGGCTGTATCTCCCCGCTGACACCGGCGGGAGATCAGCTGTGGCTCTGTATGATCTCCTGGTGGCCGCCGCTGATCAGAGAGATTTCAATGAGATCCGCAACATTCTCCTGCGCCGTCATGCGGAGAACATTGCGGATCCATTGAGATCCATGCATTGTTTGTGCGCTTGCGGATAAACCAAGTGCCCGCGTCCGTACAAAAAATGCTGCATGCTGGAGGAAAGGAAAAAGAGAGACAAAGGTTTAAGTTATGTGTATTATAGAACTGTACAATGTGAATTCCCACCACCGTATAATGGAGGCACAATGGCATGTGCTCCCTCTGCTGGAGCACTTTTTCCTTTGTTGGGGACCATTTTGTTGGTGGAGCACATGTTTCTTTTGCTGGCAGCCATCTTGTTGGTGGTTCTCAGACCTCCTCTGGTGGCGGCCATCTTGTTGGTGGTTCTCAGACCTCCTCTGGTGGCGGCCATCTTGTTGGTGGTTCTCAGACCTCCTCTGGTGGCGGCCATCTTGTTGGTGGTTCTCAGACCTCCTCTGGTGGCGGCCATCTTGTTGGTGGTTCTCCGACCTCCTCTGGTGGCGGCCATCTTGTTGGTGGTTCTCAGACCTCCTCTGGTGGCGGCCATCTTGTTGGTGGTTCTCAGACCTCCTCTGGTGGTGGTCATCTTGTTGGTGGTTGTCAGACCTCCTCTGGTGGCGGCCATCTTGTTGGTGGTTCTCAGACCTCCTCTGGTGGCGGCCATCTTGTTGGTGGTTCTCAGACCTCCTCTGGTGGCGGCCATCTTGTTGGTGGTTCTCAGACCTCCTCTGGTGGCGGCCATCTTGTTGGTGGTTCTCAGACCGCCTCTGGTGGCGGCCATCTTGTTGGTGGTTCTCAGACCTCCTCTGGTGGCGGCCATCTTGTTGGTGGTTCTCAGACCTCCTCTGGTGGTGGCCATCTTGTTGGTGGTTCTCAGACCTCCTCTGGTGGCGGCCATCTTGTTGGTGGTTCTCAGACCTCCTCTGGTGGGGGCCATCTTGTTGGTGGTTCTCAGACCTCCTCTGGTGGCGGCCATCTTGTTGGTGGTTCTCAGCCCTCCTCTGGTGGCGGCCATCTTGTTGGTGGTTCTCAGACCTCCTCTGATGGCGGCCATCTTGTTGGTGGTTCTCAGACCTCCTCTGGTGGCGGCCATCTTGTTGGTGGTTCTCAGACCTCCTCTGGTGGCGGCCATCTTGTTGGTGGTTCTCCGACCTCCTCTGGTGGCGGCCATCTTGTTGGTGGTTCTCAGACCTCCTCTGGTGGCGGCCATCTTGTTGGTGGTTCTCAGACCTCCTCTGGTGGTGGTCATCTTGTTGGTGGTTGTCAGACCTCCTCTGGTGGTGGCCATCTTGTTGGTGGTTCTCAGACCTCCTCTGGTGGCGGCCATCTTGTTGGTGGTTCTCAGACCTCCTCTGGTGGCGGCCATCTTGTTGGTGGTTCTCAGACCTCCTCTGGTGGTGGCCATCTTGTTGGTGGTTCTCAGACCTCCTCTGGTGGCGGCCATCTTGTTGGTGGTTCTCAGACCTCCTCTGGTGGGGGCCATCTTGTTGGTGGTTCTCAGACCTCCTCTGGTGGCGGCCATCTTGTTGGTGGTTCTCAGACCTCCTCTGGTGGCGGCCATCTTGTTGGTGGTTCTCAGACCTCCTCTGATGGCGGCCATCTTGTTGGTGGTTCTCAGACCTCCTCTGGTGGCGGCCATCTTGTTGGTGGTTCTCAGACCTCCTCTGGTGGCGGCCATCTTGTTGGTGGTTCTCAGACCTCCTCTGGTGGCGGCCATCTTGTTGGTGGTTCTCAGACTTCCTATGGTGGCGGCCATTTTGTGGGAGGCAATACCTCTGGCAGCCATTTTGCGGAGGGCAAATGTGTTACAGTTGGTGGCCATTTTGCAACATTGCCCCAGATCATACAAACTGAACCAAATCATGTGACTGACATAAATTTGTCTAAACCAGACCCTGTTTACCCAGTGATGACCACAAATGGCCAGTACTATTCTCCTTGCAGAATGATCATACATGCTGTGATCCCTACGTTTGACCCCTCACATGCAGATGTCAGGGCTGATGTGCAACAGCAAAACCAGGGACCCTCAGTACCTCGTACAAAAGATGTCTGCTTCAATTGTGGTAACCCGGGGCACTATAAACGGGATTGCAGGGCCCCTCTTCAAGAACGCAGATTCAGGAACCACAACGAGAAAAATCGCAGATTCCATTATCCTCGTCACAATGACCAATACTACGGTCAACCACCACAAGCTGGAAAATCGCACCGCTCTCTGATGGATCTGAATTATTCATGATACTGTAGAGACTGGAGCAAAAAGTCTGTGTTTCTGTAACTAGCCTCTTACCTGGAGAGTGTGAACAGGGGGGGGTTGGAAAGAACAGTCGCAGAATGGCGTTTTTAGGAGTTTTACACAAAATATTCAGGCTGTGCACACAGATAGCGAGTTCTAAATTAATGTGTTTTTTATTGTATAATCAACAATCTGGACGCACATTATCTAGTTTTCTTTATTTTTCTTCCAGATTTTTTTCTTGTGCAGATTACATACAGAAAATATACACACTGCAGCTTCCTATGTGCACACAGCATTATTGTATCCAGTTAGGTATCATGGAGAGAATGAAACCCCGGTGACGACGGAGCTTTAGAATCCATATATGCTTTATGTTTATATAGAATTCTAAAGTGGGGAATGGACAGGCGATATGAAAAGTTGCTTGTTTTTAAAAAAAAAAAAAAAAAAAAGTTTTCAATAGTTTAATTTTTAAGTCGTCGTTGAAATGTGTTTTATATATACAGAGCGGACACAGTACACACACCTCGCGATTGCACTGCTCTGATGTGTGAACAGGTTTCATTACTAATGCAGATCTTGAGTTATTTTACAGATGTTCGTGGATTCTACCACTGGATGAGCTGTGATTATACAACAGGAGGTAATAAAGCAAAACCTCTCCCTCTGCACATATCGCCATGAGGAGGTAGATGGGGATCTGCAATCACTGGAGTGGGTAGCTTGCAAAGGGTAAGATGATCTGCAGATCTTTCCTAGAGTCACATAAAGACCCACAGAGACCGCAGAGAGTGTATGAGCCTGTATGGAGGCTCTCCTGTGATCAGATAAGCCTGGCAGAGTGCAGATACGGCTCACACCTGAGCTGGCGCTCATCGAGCCAGAGGTAATGCTCGCACAGGTGCGGCTGCCAGAAGCTGTGAAGAGGCCTAGAGTCGAGAGTCTCAGACCCGGGCACCAGGGGCCCCTGTCACTCCTGATGTTCTTATTCCCGCAGAAACAGGTGATCGAATGGAAAGGAGTGCAACATGCAGGGAGCCGGCTGAGGAAGGTCTGTAGACACCGGTTGGTAAGCTTTATCTGCCACGACTCTCTTCTCAATGATGGCTCAGGTAACCCAAGAACTGACTCATTTGTCATTAATTGCTACATGTGTTTTAGTGGACAAGGTTTGGGTGGCACCAGGGTTCAGTACACAGTTACACCCAGTCTTGTTTGATGTGTGACTGATATAATGGAAGAGAATCTGTAGTGACCCCGCAGAACCACAAACGCACCCCTCGTCCACTCTGCCATTACAGTGATTGCAGATAGATGATAAAGACAGCTGCACATTAGGTGTAGGCGGGGGTGCCTGTTGCGGTAATCGCTTTTCAGGATCCGGTGCAGAAACTACGTTACTTCTGAGAAACTCCTGATGAAGGTGGTATGTAGAAATTAGGCTCCTGATGAGGTAAAGCTGCATGTGTTATAGTGGAGGTCATTAAAGGTACCTTTACACGCCGCTACTGGAGGATGGATACAATCCGCTACAGGCTACAAATGTAGCTTGTAGCGCCAATATAGCCCGTAGTAGCGGCGTGTGAAGACGGGACGTGACAGCCGGCAACAGATAAATCTGTTTCCGAGCACTGCTCGAAAACAGATGGCTACAAAGCCGATTGTAGCGACCTGTATCGGCGTGTAAAGAAGCTACAGAAGGGGTGTGTCGACACCAGGCTACGTAGCTGGAATGTAGCTGGGGCGTGACACAGGCTCCGGTTTACCGCGCCCCATTAGCGATCATTGGAGGAAGCTCCTGCATGACGATTTGTAGTCGCTGTATAGGGAGGCATATTTAAGGAGCTGACCAGTCACACTACACAATCGCTCGAGCGTCATGTATTAATCAGCCTCCTGCGATGCCGGGCCAATCAGGATGTTATGGCTTTGTCCTATCAGCGTACGGACGGCTCGTAATCCACAATTGTGGCACGCCTATGTGCTGTCCCTGCTGCACCAGGTCCGCCCATATTAGCTTGTTGTAGCGTTGTGTAAATGAGGTAAGCTAAGCTACAGAAGGTGACTTGAGACACCCGGCGATGTAGCTAGCTACAGATGTAACGTAGCGTAGCGCACCTTGTGGCGGCGTGTAAAGGAGATGCGATTACCGTTTGTAACCGTTGGAGCGTGCTCGTGCACGTGAAGTAGCGGATTGTATCCATCCTGTTGTAGCGGCGTGTAAAGGTACCTTAAGGGTATTTTACAGTATACAGGTCAATAGATAGCTGCTGCTGTATCAGCATCAGTGAGATGAGTATCCAGTTAAGAAAGGGTTAAACACTGCGTTGCCATCTTCAAGTAAGGAGAATTAAAGTCAATGTTCTTCAGAATTTGTGATTTATTTCCCACAGATGAAATCATCAGCGATGTCCAAGCCTTAAATAATTGTTTAAATAGTGTGATAAAGAGATGTGTTCTTCAATTCCAGATCCTAAATCAGTGTCAGGAGCGCATGGTCTCATGTGAGGAGACCGGGTGATCCTGAAAAGATGCGAGAAAGAGCCGTGAGCCGAGATTAGATGGCCGGTCCAGCTACTCCGAATTACAGCAACTTTAGTGGAGACTGAGGGAAAAGGACGCGGCAACTGTTGGAGACTCCCCACCAGCAGATGATGAACTCCGATAATGATAGTCACTGACATACACCACATAGTGATACACTGTCACATATATGACCTTATAACTCCACGTTATGTCTGATATACATATGGAATATCCAAACTAAGGCAAAATGGTTACAGGAACACGATATAAATGAGGACTCAGTGAGGGAGAAACATTCACGTTCCTGAGCAAACCATTAGTTCAAGGGTAGATAACACTGAGTATAACTGACATTACTCTAATAACTTGTATATGTAGCCGTAAAAGCGCTATGTCACGTTATTTTATGTTCTTTTCAAAGTAATCGGGTTAACGTGTAAAGGGAAATGTTACCAAATAATCTCTGGTGGTAGAATATGGCCCTGAGACAGAAATGTCCATCCATGAGTGTTGTGATACAATTCTGGGTATCCAGGTAGGGAACTGAGGTGAAGCAGGTAGGAAAGGCCCGAGGACGCGGATAGCGCGATCCTATATACCTCCTGATGTACCCAGAATTGTTCATATCGCATGTATTTTAAGCCAGATATCAAGTTAAAGTAGGTTTTGGATCCTTTATCTCACCCCTAATGGCCATAAGTAAGAATATAGTCTAGATCAATTACATCTATGATTAACAGAGATTCGTCAATTATACTACAAGAACACCTTCAAGGTTTAGCAGAGCAACTAGGCCCTTCATCGATAATGGTGCTCCAAAATAGAATGGACCTGAACATGTTATTAGCAAAGTAAGGAGGTGTTTGTAAAATTGTACGTATATTCCAGATAATACAGGTCCCACCGGGAGGTTACAGCAGTTATAAAGAAAATGAATTCTCTACAATAAGAATTAAGAAGGAATTCAGGTGTAGAAGATTCCTGGGACCATTACTGTCCATAGATGAAGGGATGGTAGAGATGGCTGGTTTAGATAAGTGTTGTTATTGTGGTGCCCCTGCGTCCAGGAGGCCACAAAGGGAACTGTAGCCAGGCAGGTAGGACATTGTTGCACACCAACACCCTCACAGCCCACACAACCCACATGCAGAAGGTAGCATCCAGCCCTGAGATTAGATACTCTATGAGATTGAGGGGTGGTGGATTTAGAGGAGTGGGTTGGGCAAACACGTAGTCAGGTGACTTGACAGTATATAGGAAGGGGGAGGAGTGAAGGAGTTCAGTAGGCCGTAGTGAGCTGAGATGCAAAGGCCAGAGAACAGCAGCAGGTTGAGCTGAAGCTGAGCAGGCAGAAAGCCGCACGTTCTGCAAGAGTGAGGGCAGACGGAGCACAGAATCTGTACTGAGCCAGTGTGAGCCAGAGGAGAGAGAAAGCCTATCCGGAGCTGGATCCCCAGAAGTGTGAGAGAGCAGAGAGGGACGGTGTAACCCGGGCCCTAGGAACGCAGCTAAAGCAACCGACTGCAGGCGGAGTAGCCCTCCTATATACCGAGAGGAACAGAGAGAAAGGAGCCTGGTAGAGCCCCGTGCTGGAGGACTGCTGGAGGCTGGGCTGAGTAGAGTGTCGGCTCTAGAGGGGACCGTAGTTTACCCGGCATTCCCAAACAACACGACGGGGGTTCTGAGTTTCAGATTGAGATCCCTACCCTAAGGACAGGCAGCTCAGTGACAAACTTAGGACCTACAGGGGCCCGAGTCACCGCCATACTGTCCAGCGTTTCACACACACACCCGTGGAGACGGAGACCGTAAACAGCCCGGAAAGGATACTACAGATTGTGTGAGGGGTCACAGAGAGAGAGGCCTGGCTGCAGGGAGCAAAGGGAACCCGGAGAGGGAGAATGTGCCCGTGTACTAAGAACTGTACTTGAACTGTGTAAGAACTGTAACTGTGCTGTAAAGTAACTTGGAGAGCTGAGAGTAAATACGGAAAACCCTGGAACTGCTTCCCTTGTGTCTCTGCGTGAAAGTTATTCCCTCCAGACAGGAATACAGCAAGCCTACACCTGCAGAGCCACAGCTACAGCCTGTCAGCACCAGCACTGAGGAGAGATCCCTGCAGCGTCTGCAAAGTAAGTGTGCTACACACTCCACAATAGACTTAACCCTTACTGCCCCGGGGAACACAGTTCTACCCACTGGAACTACACCATCTCTGCTGCCATTACATCATCCCCGGAGGTTCTGCAGCAGCGGCGGCCCCCATCACTGGCCACATCAAGTGGGTGGCGTCACGACTGACAATCCCCTGTAAATATTCCCCTTTAATTGCCAGGGCCCGGGACACGGTCCGGACCAGGACCACCCGTGACTTCCCCAGTAAAGACCCGGTCCGGTACCGAGTACCCTCGTCCCTGTGGGCTCGACATTATCCTTGTCTTAAATTATTGTAGATATTATTGTTTGTTGTGTCTTTCCTATGCAAGGAACATGATTGAGAAAGGAGTAGACCTCAATGTCCGTTTTTCCTGGCTCACAAGGTTGGTCTTTCTGTAGACACAGAACAGCGAGTATCCAATTAGGCTGTCCCCTATTCCTCTGAGTTATGGTAGGTAAGATACACACATCAAATGGTTCATGTATGCAGAGGCTGTAACAAGGGGGGTCTATTGGTTGGTATTTCTTGTCTTAACGGGCAGCACAAAAAGAGTTGCGAGGCACATTGGACAAATGTGATAGGCTCTAGTAGGGACAGGTTAATAAAGTATTTAGGGGGGACAGTTAAGGAGAGCCTTAAGATCAAAATACTTAATTAACCTTAAGACATAAGGGCTTTAGAGAAATGACTCAAAGAGTATTATTTTCACCTTACATAAGTTTGTATCAGACAAAGATGGCTCCCATTTCCTGCCACATCACCACATGTTCTGAGACAAGACAAAGAGTGATCAATCACAGAATGACACCTCATCAGATGGCTTCACGGATCAAAATAACTTTTGGAGACCTGAAGGACTAATTCACCTTGATGACCTCATGAACAATCCCCCTCCATGGACTAGACCATGTCCCACCAATAAATGCATTCCATTTGTCCTCATTACTTGTGTAACCGAGCCCCCTTAAAAGAGCTTTTGTTAAAACCCTTGTGTGATCAATAAAAACTCACTTTGGAGCTGTGCCTTGAGGAGGGCTGAGGAGAGCTTACACCTGATTGTGTTATCGGTGTATTTCTTTCATCGCATGCATCAGTCCATATCAATCAGGACAGGGGCAGACAACTTATTAATAATATTATAAAATATTAATCCCTGAGACACCCCCATATCCACACATACCTCCATACCTACTCCCATATATGACTCACCGTGGCCGGGACTCCGGTTTAGACAGGCGATGCTTCCCTCCTCCTTGTCACGGGTGGACCGCGCCTGCCGGTAGTGGGGCCCGGTGTAGTGCAGATCAAAAGTGAAGACGTCTTGTAGGAACAGATTAAAGGGGTTTTTTAATTTATTCGTGACGCCACCTATGAGTAGTTCGGTAATCGTTACCGACGCTGCGGAACCTCCGGGGGATGGATAGCAGCAAGATGTTACGCTCCCCACAGGCTGAGCGGTGATCCCCGGAGGCTGGAGCTGCTTAAGATGTTGTGCGGCAGCTGCGGTTACCTTGTAGTGTGGACGGACAGTTCAAAAGGAAGCACGGACACAGAAAGTCTCTGCAACGGGTCTTTACTGTAACCAGCAGACAGTACATAGTATACAGCTTACGGGTAGTAGTCCGGGTGGACTCAGCAGTGATGGTGTCCCTTAGAAATCCGCAGTGTTCCTCCATTCTAACTAAGTGGTTGCCAGTGTCGCCCAGGAATACCAGGTCGGGTACGGGGAGGCTGCTTCAATGCCTTATCCATGATGTACGTTCTGGATGTTTTGGGGAGCCTTGGGTCCCTCAGTGGGTACACCGCTGGTTAGACGACTGAAGTTGGCTGGTGGTGGGGTGCTCCTGTAAAGCTGCTCCTCCACGCTTCTGGTTCGCGTAGCAGAGGTGAACTGCTGCCAGCTTCGGTACCAGTGAACCGGCTGTGAGTTGTGGGCATGGGAGTCTTTTGGGAACCCGTGTGAATAATGCCCATTCCCGGTTAGTAAGACCTCAGGTGCTGACACCCGACCGGTGACGGCCCGGGGGCTGCACGGGGTGCGGAGCCCCCGCTCCTCTCTCCAAGTTCAAGTTCTCGACCTTGTTCTAGGCTCTGTTCCAGATTCATTCTAGATTCTTGTGTCAGTTCTCCTACACACTACCCTAGCACTCCGCCCACCAGGACCTAGGATTGGCCCTCTGTTCTAGGTGATGCATGCAGGGTTGGATTTCTAAATTAACCAGATCACTGCTGTGTCAGAGAATATTGCGGCTGCATTTATGGCTGCAATACCCTCTTGTGACGCACTCGTTGCGGGGCGCCACACTCCCCCTTGGTTGAATACGCTTGTCCCCAAGCGTCACACTACCCACATTACAGAGATTTTTTTACATTTTATAACAGGTATTACACTTTTATTAATGACAGGTCATTGTATGCATAAAAGTGAGGTAGGTAAATAACAGGTTAACACATTGCGCGGACCCGGCGGGCGGTCGGCTGTCCTTAGGTAAAGTTCAGGCTGTAGCCGCCAAGTCGCGGTGTTATTTTGCACACAGGAAAAAGTCTCTTTAGCAGAAAAGTTCAAACAGCAAGTCACTTATGGAGGGCAGTGTTCCGGACTCGTATAGCGAACCACCCGTCACAGCAGACATGTCGCTCATAGGTTACTATGTCCCCTCTATACAATTCTCGATTTGGATGCCCTAGCGGTAGGTGCGATTCCACATCACGACGCCCCACAAACACTTCTGTACACACACCCTCCTCCCTTACGAATCCCCACCCGGTGGATAAGTTGAAGGTGCTTACCCGCCCGGTTTTACGGAATTGTTCAGGCAATGGAGATTGGCGGCGGGCTTCGGCGCGAGCCTGCATGTTGGCTTGCAGTCGAGTGTGCCACTCCTCTCTCCGGATACGACGTACCTCTTCGTCGGAGTGGTGCGGCGTGTGGATGCAGTCACTACGGCGTGATGGTTGTTGAACCGCTCGAGTTTGGTGGGCAGTCTGTAGAAAAGCCCGGTTCAACGGAACCGGAGAAGATGTTGTTGCGGCGGCACCCGACCAGTACACCCGAGCTGATCGCCCGGCAGAAGGATTCTTTGTGTCTCCCCAGGCGAACCCGGTGTAGAGGTCCTCAGCTGGGCTGTAGATCTCGTCGTCATCCTCCTCGATCTCTCCTTCGATGACTACGTCGGGCTGCTCGGCTGACGAAGACGATGGAATGAAATCCTCTGAGTCGGTGGGTGGCTGTGCTGCAAAGTTCTCCTCAGGGTCGTTGTGCAGGACTTCCAGGCTGCCTGCCTCTTCTTCTGTAGCAGCGGGAAGTGGTGTTTCGATCCCGGTCACCAGGTAGGCCTCGGTAATAGCAGAGGAGGCCTCCGGTTCAAGGGAGAAACAGGCGACAGTCTCAGTAGTGTGGAAACTAGTCGCGGGTTCCACAGGTGGAACCAGGTATGTGTCGGCTTCTTCGGTGGAGCGTATTGGAAGCTCCGGCTCAAGAACGGGGTCGGCTGCGGGTTTAACCGCTGGAACGGGTCGAGCCGTGGCCCTCACAGGAATGATACAGTCTATGGGCTCCGGTGACGAAGCAGGACAGGTGGTGGGTGACGGTGAGGCGGTTGAGAAGCTGGTGATGTCGTCTGGGCCTGGAGAAGCTGTACCCGGTCGGCTCTGCTGCATCGCATGGTGTAGTCGTCTGCCTAGGGTCGCACTCCAGCTGCGAATCGTCCACTCCACAGTCTCTAGTAGTCGCATCCGGAGGTCTTGTAGAGCCTCTAGCCAGAAGTCGGGGCTGCCGTCTATGGTAAGGGCAGGACCCGGACCCGGTTGGCCGATGGCTGCTCTGGCCTCCGCCTCGACCTCCCGCATCAGGTCTTGGAGTCTCATGCTGGCCATTCTCTTCATTGGAGGGAAACCACACCCGTTCAACCGGTAAGCGTTCTGGTAGAGCTGGTGAAGAAGATCTGTGACACTCCCATTTCCTCTGGGCTTTTGTAGTCCAATCGTGGGAAAAGTCTTTGGGGTCCGCCCCCGTGGTTGATTCGAGCAATCAGGGTGGACAAAGAGTTTGGCGCCTTTTGTCTTTAGCCCTCCCACGATGAGGGGGGGTTGACTCACTCCTGGGCTTGCACGTGGCGGATTCTTGTGGCGGGAACGCCATCTTGGGCGCCATCTTGGCCCACGGTGAAAAGGCGGGAAAGTTCTTTTAGGGACGAACAAAGTCCAAATTGTAGACAATAAAGTCATTTTTAAGCACATTATACCCGTTGGGTAACGGGCCTGCTCGTATCCTGTTCGTGACGCCATTTTCTGACTCACCGTGGCCGGGACTCCGGTTTAGACAGGCGATGCTTCCTTCCTCCTTGTCACGGGTGGACCGCGGCTGCCGGTAGTGGGGCCCGGTGTAGTGCAGATCAAAAGTGAAGAGTCTTGTAGGAACAGATTAAAGGGGTTTTTTAATTTATTCGTGACGGCACCTATGAGTAGTTTGGTAATCGTTACCGATGCTGCGGAACCTCCGGGGGATGGATAGCAGCAAGATGTTACGCTCCCCACAGGCTGAGCGGTGATCCCCGGAGGCTGGAGCTGCTTAAGATGTTGTGCGGCAGCTGCGGTTACCTTGTAGTGCGGACGGACAGTTAATAAGGAAGCACGGACACAGAAAGTCTCTGCAACGGGTCTTTACTGTAACCAGCAGACAGTACATAGTATACAGCTTACGGGTAGTAGTCCGGGTGGATTCAGCAGTGATGGTGTCCCTTAGAAATCCGCAGTGTTCCTCCATTCTAACTAAGTGGTTGCCAGTGTCGCCCAGGAATACCAGGTCGGGTACGGGGAGGCTGCTTCAATGCCCTATCCATGATGTACGTTCTGGATGTTTTGGGGAGCCTTGGGTCCCTCAGTGGGTACACCGCTGGTTAGACGACTGAAGTTGGCTGGTGGTGGGGTGCTCCTGTAAAGCTGCTCCTCCACGCTTCTGGTTCGCGTAGCAGAGGTGAACTGCTGCCAGCTTCGGTACCAGTGAACCGGCTGTGAGTTGTGGGCACGGGAGTCTTTTGGGAACCCGTGTGAATAATGCCCATTCCCGGTTAGTAAGGCCTCAGGTGCTGACACCCGACCGGTGACGGCCCGGGGGCTGCACGGGGTGCGGAGCCCCCGCTCCTCTCTCCAAGTTCAAGTTCTCGACCTTGTTCTAGGCTCTGTTCCAGATTCATTCTAGATTCTTGTGTCAGTTCTCCTACACACTACCCTAGCACTCCGCCCACCAGGACCTAGGATTGGCCCTCTGTTCTAGGTGATGCATGCAGGGTTGGATTTCTAAATTAACCAGATCACTGCTGTGTCAGAGAATATTGCGGCTGCATTTATGGCTGCAATACCCTCTTGTGACGCACTCGTTGCGGGGCGCCACATATACACACATAAACACACACCTAAGCAGCAGTGAGATAGTTAACTTTATTGTTACTCACAGCTCTATATGAAGTTTCCCCACATGATGTGGAGCAGAATCTCCTCAGCGGTGCTGCACAGTTTGCTCACTGCTTCCTGCTCTCCTATTGCTAATGCAGAGCACAGCACACTGTAACCTACAGTGACGGCTTGTGCACCAATCAGAGAGCAGGTAGCAGACATTGCAGGCTCTAGTGATTGTTTCTTGCTGTCTGATTGGTAGATCAACAATCACAAAAGCCTGCGATGAATCAAGCAGACAGTGCGGGATCCCCGGGACTGGTGAGCAGAGGGTGAACTCCACCAACAAAAACAATTTTGGGTGCTGATTCTGGCCAGACAGAGAGAGCCCTGTGCGCGCTGGACTCTGAGGTGAAATTTTAAAGGGCCAGTGGCCCATTTTGCAGTAAAGTGTGGGTGGCCCATAGGCAATTGTCCCGCCTATCCCTATTGCCAGTCCTGGCCTGTACCAAATGCACTTAGGAGGATGCAGCAGGCCCCAATGATAAAGGCAACACAGGTGCATAATACTGATGCTTTTGGTGAGTTTGTGTTAAATTATGTCCATTTTATTCTTGTTATGTATTGACTGCCTTGTAGTATGGGGGTGCATCTGCTGTGATTTAAATGAAGCCTTTTTTTTCCCTGCTCAGTGCGGAGGGAGGAACCTAATGAGCGGGAGCTGAGAGTGCAGGTGTGTGTGATGAATATGATTCATGCTTAGGTTACCTGAGGGGTGTGTCTGGGCTGGTTGCTCCCCACCCCTCGGCCATAAATGGGTCAGATCACATCCACCTATTGTTGCTGATTCAGTTCACTTCTGGACTGTGACCTGGTTTGAGCAGACGCTGATCTGAAGCTGCTGTTTTTTTTCCCTTGGAAGTTGCTGAGCTCCGTGGTCAATGGGTGGAGGTATGGGCTTAGTCCTAGGGCTTCTCAGGAGCTTTAGGGACTTTGGCTGGCAGCTTGAACCTCCTCACCTTTAGAGGTACCTTCGAGATCAGAGCGAGCCAGGGACCCCAGTATCAGGGCCAGCAGGCTCCCCTGATCCCCTTCATCCAGCTCCTGGCTACCCCGACCCCACCAGCGTGACAAGCTTTCTTGCACCCCCCGCTGCAAATTGCAGCCCGCAGCGCCCCAGAAGATGCGCGTTCATGAAGCGCCATCCTCTGGCGCTGACCTGCTCTTCCAGCGGCCTGGTGGCGTGGCCGCTGGGTAATAAAGGGGTTAATACACCTTTGTTATACAAGCTGTATTAAGCCCGGGATTTTATGTCAGGCCAGGTTTGACCGGCCACTAAGAATCTCAATAAAGGTTAAAAAAAACACCACACAGAGAAATTTTTTATTAGAAATAAAAAAAAAGCCATTAGGACTCCATCTTTAATTAAAAAATCCTCTTCCGTCCGAACGAAGTCCAAAACGCGATCTCCTCTCTGCTACATCCCCGTGCATAGATATAGATGGTCTATGCACAGGGAATAGAGACTGAGAAACATCTCAGCTCTGTATTAATCAGGCAGCAGGCGGGCTCTAGGACCCTGGAGCTGCACAGAGCAGACAGCTCTTACTCTGCGAGTTTCCTGCTATCACTGCACAGTACGAGTCCAATGCAAGTTGATTTGCATTGGCTGGTTACCTGTGAGTAAACGCTGGAAACTCGCAGAGATAACGAGTCCTAGCAGATAGAGCCTGAAGCTTCCGAGACACATCTGCAATTGTAAATCGCACATTAAATCGCTATTACTCGCTTCCCTACTCATTAACATTGGACTCGCTAGACTCGCAATGATGAGTAGCGAGTCCCGGGCTCGGACTCGCTAGAGTCAAGCGATTCCGAGTAATTTAGGACTCGCCCATCACTAGTAAGCAGTCTTGAAACCTTGTGTATGTATTTGTGTTTCTTTAGATACTTTGATATAACATGTCTGATGAAAAGACATAAGAAGTCTCGAAAGCTTGTGTATGTATTTGTGTTTCTTCAGATACTTTGTTATGCCTTGTCTGATGAAGACATAAGCAGTCTCGAAAGCTTGTGTATGTATTTGTCTTTCTTCATATACTTTGTTATACCATGCCCGATGAACACATAAGCAATCTCGAAATCCTGTGTATGTATTTGTGTTTCTTCAGATACTTAGTTATACCATACGTGATGAAGAGACGTAAGCAGTCTCGAAAGCTTGTGTATTTATTTGTGTTTCTTCAGATACTTTGTTATACCATGCCCGATGAACACATAAGGGAAGGAGCTGCTGCCTCCATCGGCCAGCCAGGATTGGGCGAGATCATCTACCTGCTGCTGCCGCCATGTACCGCTGTTCTATAAAGGTTTCACCGGTGAGTAAAAAAATACACATATAGTATAGCTGTGATGAGAAAAATCTGATCTATCGTTTGACATCACAATTGTACTGATATGGAAAATCATGTTGGCGGGTCATTTTTTACCAGAAAAAAAAAAAACACATAAAAATAATTCCCAAAAACATGCCAGATTTGTGATGTCTTTTTCACAATTTCTCTAGAACGTTTTCAGTTTTCCAGTACACTATATGGTAAAATGAATGGTGTCATTCAAAAGTACAACTTGTCCCGCAAAAACCAAGACCGGATATGTGTAAAAGGACTGAAAAATAAAAAAAAAGTTACAACTCTGGGAAGAAGGCGAGGAAAAAAGATGAAAACGTGAAAACAGAAATTGGCCCCGTCGTGAAGGGGTTAAGGACGTTCTAAAACAAATTGTAATCTGTAATTCGTATGTTCAATACTTAGAATAAGGAGAAAAATACAGAAACCTTTAAATACTCAGGATGGATGCTTAGGAGGTGCCGACTAGCTTTATAACATCAGGACTTGGGATCTATCAAAATAACAAACGTCTACACCCAGTAGAACAAACTGTGACTCTCAGACGTGCTACAATGTAGGTTCTGGCAGAACATCTACGTAGAGTTGCATGATCGGCTGCGAGGTAAGAAGTCAGCTGATTAATGGGAGCGGTGCATTATTCAGCTCAATCACTTAATGCTCAGCAAACCCGCGGAATGAAGACAAACCCAATGTCCTGTACGAGGCCGATCAACTGAAACCACGTCATAGCCAAAATATATTTTCTTTACCCGTGTCACAATGGAGATGACTCGAGGTCCTTCCAATAAACCTACGGGCAGATAGGACTAAACCAACATTCACTGATCACATTATTTCATCTACTTACATAATCATGAGTTTTGCGTTTACGGCCACTGTGCTGCTATTCCAGCATCCTTTGCGGTGTTGCGAGCGATGGCGCGCATGCGCGAGCGCGAGCCGCTGCTTGCCCCTCACTTGCGGCGTCGTAGCAACTGCAGCGCATGCGCTGTCGCCATCGCAGCGCAAGCGATGGCACGCATGCGCCATCGCGAGCTGCTGCTTGCCTCTCACTTGTGGCGTCGTAGCAACCGCAGCGCATGCGCCATCGCCATCGCGAGCCACTGCTTGCCTCTCACTTGTGGCGTCGTAGCAACCGCAGCGCATGCGCCGTCGCCATCGCGAGCCACTGCTTGCCTCTCACTTGTGACGTCGTAGCAACCGCAGCGCATGCGCCGTCGCCATCGCGAGTCACCGCTTGCCTCTCACTTGCGGAGTCGTAGCAAGAGTGTCAGACATCTCTACTGCTCCGGTTTCCAGCTCTAAACTTACCCAATATTCATTTCACCGCACTCCCGATGCGATTGCATCGGGCCTTTTTACTAGTAAGTGATAAACTTCAGCTTCCCGAAGACGAACCCCAAAGGACAGCGTTTATCTGATCCCCGCTGCCGTACGATGAAAGGACCGCAAGGATCTGTCAAGTAACGGTGGCTTTATCCGACGCGTTTCGGAGCGTTTTCCCCGCTCCTTCCTCAGGAAACCAACCTAATAAACTTCAGATTCCTGCACAGTCGCTGACTTATTCTCAGGGCTGGATACTTTCCAACAATTGGACCGCCACCAATTTATGATACGCCATCATTGTTTGCAGACCAGAAGCTGTGGATAAAAATAGTGCAATATGGTCTTACCCGGATAAAACATGAGTAGACTTATGGATCTAGTACGCTCACCTTGTGGGGTTGTGTGACACACAACTAGCTGAAAAGCCTGCTGCAGAATGCATGCGCCAATACGCAGAAACGAATGTACAGGAGTAAGGATATAAAGTGGATTTAAATATGCGCTGCTGTGAAAGGGTGAAGGTCCAAATGCACTCAAGAATGGTGGTGTATTTTGATGCGTTTCGAAGCGAACCTTGCTTCTTCAGGATGCCACTAAAAAAAAACGACAAATTCTAATTTTTTTTTTAGTGGCACCCCCTGAAGAAGCAAGGTTCGCTTCGAAACGCATCAAACCGCCCTACTTTACTTGAGTGCATCTGGACCTTCAGTTTTTTTGCAGATTTAACCCCTTCATGACCTGGGAATTTTTCGTTTTTCATTTTCGTCTTTTTGCTCCCCTGCTTCCAAGAGCCATAACTTTTTTTTATTTTTCCGTTAATATAGACATATGATGGCTTGTTTTTTGCGGGACGAGTTGTACTTTCATATGCAATCATTTATTTTACCATATAGTGTACAGGGAAATTGCAAAAAAATTCTAAATGCAGTGAGATTGCAAAAAAAATGCAATCACACGTTTGTTTTTTTGATTTTTCAGGGACAATGTGTCGTCGGTCCGCGCTGCCACAAATAACTCGAATCAAGAGTTCACTCTATACATTTATTTGGATCCATGCAACGCGTTTCGGAGCCTGCTATGCTCCTTCATCAGGGAGTGTATGAGGTTACAGACATGTCACATCGCTTTTATATATACTTAAACAATGTATACACCTTGATCACATGATCATGACGTCAGTAGGAGTGTACACTGACGTTAGAGGAGGCATTTTTTTTACATTTTGTTTCAGGCTCGTTCAGTAGATTGAAAACACCTTAGACTTGGATTAAATTACATATATATAAACATTTACATATAAAAAAAGATTAAAAAAATTATACCATTACAATAATATTACATTTAATACATCAAAGGATAAAAATAAAAATAGAACAAGCATATTCAATAAAAATATTTTGGGGAATCGAACCTATTGCTGTTGGTACCTCAACCCTGAGGGCTAGGGTCACACTTGCGTTGTGACCCTAGCCTGACGCAAGTATTGTCCACTGCAGAGCGTTTAATGCTGTGCGCTGCCAGCCACGGAGCCCATGGAAACCCGCTGTTTACATTGCCAACCAGTGGTCGGCAACCTCCTCCTCTGTGAGTTCTCTGTGTCTGTAAAAATGTCCAAAGGCGGGGCTGTCTGCTGCTCCCTCCGCCCGCTTATTAATTATGCACGCCCCCTCTCAGCTTGCAGCAGTGCTCAGAGCCTGGGCGCGTCATGAAAGGGGTGGGGCTACCGGGTGTGACACGATTTTAGCCCCGCCCCTTTCATGACGCGGCCAGGCTCTCAGCACTGCAGCACGCCGAGAGGGTGCATAATAAGCGGGCGGAGGGAGCAGCAGACAGCCCGCCTATGGGTACTTACAGACACAGAGAACTCACACAGGACTACGTAAATATAACCTGTATTCTTTACTTTAATACATCGTTTTCTTCAACAAAAGGGATAGCTATAAAGGATAAGATGGGGTGCAGGGACAGCCAGTATAAAGGGGGAGGGGTCAGTTTGTGGGGTCATGCGCGCCGCTCTGAGGAGCCCGGCGCTTTTCTACATTACAGATTATAGCAGGATAAGCCTGAGTGGGTGTAAGGTCTCCAGGGGGACTGGGCTGGACTTATACAAACATTTATTTATTAATTTTAACTTTTATAGAATACAGAGCACTTTGCTTATTATTATTATTATTATTAATAAGTATTTATATAGCGCTATAAGGATACATGGCGCTTTACAATTTAGAGGGTTGACATAGACAAGTGGTCGAAGACGACGACCACAAACGGTGACAAACGATGACAGATCACAAATAGTAATACAGGTACAATGGGGCCGGGGATTCTGTCCGCGAGGGCTCACAGTCTAAGGGGGGTGGGGAGGGAGACAGTAGGAGAGGGACAGGTGAGTTGGTGCAGTGGATAGGGTGTCAGTGTGTGTTGTAGGCTTGTAGGAAGAGGTGGGTCTTCAGGTTTTTTTTGAAGGATCCCAGGGTCGGGGAGTGTCTGATGTGGTGAGGGAGGGAGTTCCAGAGTCTGGCAGAAGCCCGAGAGAAGTCTTGTGTGCGGTTATGGGAGGTGGAGATGCGGGAGGTTGAGAGAAGGAGTTCTTGGGAGGAGCGCAAGTTGCGCGAAGGGAGGTAGCGGGAGACCAGGTCGGAGATGTAGGGAGGGGACAGGTTGTGGATGGCTTTGTATGTCAGGGTTAGGGTTTTGAAGCGAGATCGCTCGGGGAAGGGGAGCCAGTGGAGGGCTTGGCGGAGAGGGGAGGCGGGGGAGTATCAGGGAGATAGGTGGATGAGTCGAGCAGCAGAGTTGAGGATGGTGCGGAGAGGATCAAGGGAGGTGGCAGGGAGGCCAGTGAAAAGGAGATTGCAGTAGTCCAGGCGGGAGATGATGAGGGCGTGGATGAGTGTCTTAGTCGTGTTGTGGTCAAGGAAGGAGCGGATGCGGGCAATGTTTTTTAGTTGAAGTCGGCAGGCGGTGGCGAGGGCTTGGATGTGGGGCTTGAAGGAGAGGGAGGAGTCGAGGATTACCCCGAGACATTTGGCATGGGGGACGGGTGAGAGGGAGCAGTCTTTAACGGTGATGGATAGGTCAGGAAGGGGGGGAGGGTTGTTAGGGGGAAAGACGATGAATTCAGTCTTGTCCATGTTGAGTTTGAGGAAGCGGGTGGAAAAGAAGGATGCAATGGCGGATAGGCATGGAGGAATTTTGGATAGGAGAGAGGAGATGTCGGGGCCAGACAGATAGAGCTGGGTGTCGTCGGCGTAGAGGTGGTAATGGAGGCCGTGTGACTCGATGAGGCTGCCTAGGCCGAGGGTGTAAATAGAGAAGAGTAGTGGTCCCAGGACCGAGCCTTGGGGACACCTACGGAGAGGGGGTGGGGCGAGGAGGTGGTGTGGGAGTGGGTGACACTGAAGGTCCTATCCGTCAGGTAGGAGGAGATCCAGGAGAGGGCGAGGTCAGTAATGCCAAGAGACTCAAGAATTTGGAGTAAGAGGGAGTGGTCAACAGTGTCAAAGGCAGCAGAGAGGTCGAGAAGGATGAGGACGGAGTAGTGTCGTTTGCTCTTGGCGATCAGAAGGTCGTTAGTAACTTTGGTCAGGGCTGTTTCGGTTGAGTGTTGCGGTCGGAAGCCGGATTGTAGGCGATCGAAGAGAGCACAGGAAGAGAGGTGGGAGGACAGTTCGGAATAGACGTGTTGTTCAAGAAGTTTTGAGGCAAACGGGAGAAGAGAAATGGGGCGATAGTTGGAGACTGATGTAGGGTCGAGGGATGTTTTTTTTAGGATGGGCGTGATTAGGGCGTGCTTGAAGGGTGAGGGGAATGTGCCGGATTTGAGTGATATGTTGAAGAGGTGCGTCAGGGCAGGGATGAGGACTGTGGTAAGGTTAGGGATAAGGTGGGAGGGGAGTGGGTCCAGGGCGCAGGTGGTGAGGTGTGATCGTGATAGAAGGGAGGAGAGGTGGTCCTCGGTCATGGGGGTGAAATTGCATTTGGGTGGGGGGGATGGGCTGGAGGTGGGATGGGGTGAGGGGAGTGTGGGTCGAAGCTTTGTCTGAGTTTGTCAATTTTGTCTTTGAAGAAGGTGGCGAAGTCGTCGGCGGAGATGAGAGGTGAGGGAGGAGGTGCAGGGGGACGAAGTAAGGAGTTGAAGGTTTTGAAGAGTTGTTTGGGGTTGTGAGACAGGGCGGTAATTAGGGAGGAGAAGTATGCTTGTTTTGCGGAGTCAAGGGCAGTCTTGAAGGTATTGAGGGAATGCTTGTATAGGGTAAAGTGCTCTGCGGAGTGGGACTTCTTCCATTTCCGCTCGGCTGCCCTAGTCGTCCGTCGGAGTTTTTTGGTGAGGGTCGTGAGCCATGGTTGACGTTGTAATCGTGTTGTGTGGAATGTGATCGGTGCAGCCTGGTCGAGGGCTGTGGTGAGGGTGGAGTTGTAGAGGGAGGCGGCGGAGTCAGCGTCATGAGAAGAGGCCAGGTCGGAGGGGGAGGAGGGATTCAGAGAGAGAATGGAAGTCAATGAGCTTAAGGTTTCTGCGGGGGTGGGGAAGTGTCCGGCGGGGGGGGGGGAGTGTGGTAGGGGAAAGAGGGACGAGAAGGTCAGTAAGTTGTGGTCGGAGTGGGTGAGGGTTGAGTGTGCGAGGTCGGAGAGGGAGCAGAGGCGGGTGAAGACAAGGTCAAGTGTGTGGCCACCAGTGTGCGTGGCGGAGGAGATCCATTGGGCGAGGCCAAGAGAGGAGGTGAGGGATAGGAGTCTGGAGGCAGCGGCTGTGAGGGTGTCGATGGGGATGTTGAAGTCACCCATGACGATGGTAGGGATGTCGGAGGAGAGGAGGTGGAGGAGCCAGGTTGTGAAGTGGTCGAAGAAGGTAGAGGGGGATCCAGGGGGGCGGTAGACAACAGTCAGTTGGAGGTTGCAGGGGGAGTAGATGCGAACGGAATGTGACTCGAAGGAGGGGAGGGGGGTGGAGTGAGAGGGGAGAAGGAGCAGTCGCTGGCCAGAAGTAGGCCGATGCCCCCGCCGCGGGTGTTGGTGGGGCGGGGAGTGTGGGAGAGTGTGAATCCCCCGTAAGAGAGGGCGGCCGGGAAGGTTGTGTCAGAGGGGGTAAGCCAGGTCTCCGTGATGCCGAGGAAGGAGAGTTTTCTGGAGATGAAGAGGTCGTGGATGAGTGTTAGCTTGTTACGGGCCGAGCGGGCGTTCCAGAGTGCGCCGGGTAGGAGGACAGGGGAATAGGGGGAATGGGACGGAGATTGAGGGGGTTACGAGGGTTGGTGGTGGGCCGTGGGAGTGGGGTGGAGGAGGGCAAGGTGGTATGGTTGGGTGGGCCAGGATTAGGGGAGATGTCACCGGAGAGTAGAAGGAGCAGGGAGAGGGTTAGGAGGTGGGAGCAGGGGAGCTTGCGTGGTGGGCGTGTACGTCTAGAGGTGGTGGGTTGAAAGTGGGGGAATAGTTCAGAGCATTGGGTGAGGTGGGTAGGAAGGATGGAGGATGAGAGTAGGATTCCTTTGCCCAGTGGGGGGATGGATGGGGGTAGTAGGAAGTGGAGAAGGATGGGAGTGAAGGTGAGAAGGAGCGGAAACATGGCGGGGTGAGTAGGGGAGGAGAGGTGGGTAGGGTCAGAGGTAGCCGGGGGTCTGGTGTGGCAAGGGTAAGTTCACGATGGTGGGTGATTGGCCGTGGTTGAGGCACGGGGTAGGTGATGAGGTGCAGTCCGGGGGAGGAGATGCAGTTCAGGGATAGGATGCAGGCTGGGGTAGGGATGGAACCAGGGGAGGGATGCAACTAGGGTTGAGGTGTAGCAGGAGGTGAGATACAGCCGGGGGTTGGGTGCAGTCCGGGGAAGAAGCAGCCAGGGATGAGATGTAGCAGGGGTGGGATGTAGACACTGGTGAGATGAGATGCAGCCACTGGTGAGATGAAATGCAGTCAAGGGTGAGACGGGAAGCAGCCACGGGTGAGACAAGATGCAGCCACGGGTGAGACGAGATGCAGCCACGGGTGAGACGAGATGCAGCCACGGGTGAGACGAGATGCAGCCACGGGTGAGATGAGATGAGATGCAGCCACGGGTGAGATGAGATGCAGCCACGGGTGAGATGAGATGAGATGCAGCCACGGGTGAGATGAGATGAGATGCAGCCACGGTGTGAGATGAGGTGCAGCCACGGGTGAGATGAGATGAGGTGCAGCCACGGGTGAGATGAGATGCGGTGTAGCCACGGGTGAGATGAGATGCAGCCACGGGTGAGATGAGATGAGGTATAGCCACGGGTGAGATGAGATGCGGTGTAGCCACGGGTGAGATGAGATGAGGTGCAGCCACAGGTGAGATGAGATGAGGTGCAGCCACGGGTGAGAGGAGATGATGTCGTGGGTGAGGTGGGTTGCAGCCCCAGGTAAGAAGCAGCCAGGAGGGTAGTGCAGCCAGAGGTGCAGTGCAGCCACGGGCGAGGTGAGATGCAGTTACGGGTGAGTAGCAGCCAGGAGGGTAATGCAGCCAGAGGTATAGCGCAGCCACGGGTGAGAGGCAGCCAGGAGGGTATTGCAGGCAGAGATGCAGTGCAGCCACGGGTGAGAGGCAGCCAGGAGGGTAATTGCAAGCTGAGATGCAGTGCAGCCACGGGTGAGAGGCAGCCAGGAGGGTAATTGCAAGCCGAGATGCAGTGCAGCCACGGGATGAGGGTATTGCAGGCCGAGGTGCAGTGCAGCCACGGGTGAGAGGCAGCCAGGGGGGTAGTGCAGTCAGAGGTGCAATGCAGGCAGAGGCACTGTGAGGGTGGTGGTGGCTCCGTGTGGGCAGGACGGAGGAGGCTGGTGGTCTAGGAGGTGAGGGACCTGGTCAGTGGTGAGGGGCTTAAACTGTGCAGCACCTGGGTCACCAGATTGCTGAGCCCCGATATTTGGTGAGGTCCTGTGGGCAGGGGTGGGGGGCAGAGGTGCTTGGGATGCACAGCAGGGCCTTGGGTCGGGCCGGGAGCCGGGCACCGCAGGAGGTCCAGGCAGGTGATGGAGACCGGGGAGCAGCAGAGAGGAGGGGCAGATGTCCAGCACTCACCGCGGGCGCCCGATCATTCCGCGGTGGGCAGAGTCTCCTGCCAGGTCCCAGGTCTCAGCCGCAGGTGCAGGCAGCGGTGCGGGCCGGGACGGTCACCGGCGGGGGGCGGGGCTCGCCTCCAAACTCAGGCCGCGGCTTCGGCCTGAGCACAGGGTCCCTCAGATGCGCTCCGAGGGCAGGGAAGGCGCCCAGAGCGGTGAGGCTGTGCGCCTCCTGCGCTGAGGCAGGGGAGCGGTCCGCGTGTACAGGGGACCGCGGGCTCAGGGCTGCGGCGCGTCTCGCCGGTCCCGGCGCTCAGGCAGCGAGGGACGGCGTGCCGATGGGTCTCACCTGCGGCAGCCGGGATGAGCAAAGTATATGCGGGAACCGCATTGCTCAGGATTACACATCCTGATTATATATCCTGAGCAATCCGGTTCCTGCATTGCGGATGCTAAAACCGCTCCGAACACTGCAGCCTGCATGATTTTTTCTGCAGGCTGCAGAGCCGGAGGCGGAAACCGGATTGCTCGTGAAGCAATCCGGTTTTTAGCATTGGCTCCCATGAGGGGTGTCTCCTGATCCGGTTATAAGCATTTTGAAAGCTCAAAACCGGATCAGGTTTTAAAACCAAAACCGTAGAGCATGTTTGTTATAGTCCCTTTGTTGTTTTTCACGGGCTTTCTCCAGGTTATCTTCTACACAGGATTGAACCATTTTGTATTGTTCGAGGCGATGGCTATTCCAATTGGGAATTGTGTCATCTGCTTTGGGATCTACTACTCCGAGTTCCAAGTCTACGGGTAACTTTCCTGTACGGGCTCTCATCAGGTAAGCTGGTGTACAGTTTGTAGAGCTTACTGGAATGTGGTTGTACATATCAACCAAGTCTGGTAGTTTCTCCGGCCATTGGTTTCTTTCTTCTAGATCTTCAGCATATCAATGATGATGTGATTCATTTTCTCACAGAGTCCGTTGGCTTGTGGATGATATGGTGTTGTTCTGATCTTTTTGCACCCATACATGTGGCAGAACTCTTGGAAGATCTCAGCTTCGAAGGCTGATCCTTGACCTGTTAGGACCTGTTCAGGGTGACCCAACGGTCTGCAGAAGACATTTTGGAGTGTTTTAGCAGCTGTAGTTTGCTTCCCTCGCATCCAGGGTACATCATCCAGACTGTCGACGAGTTGAATTAGCGGTTGAGGTTGGGGATGGGGTCTTGGCGCTGGTTCTTTGCTTTGCTGCAACTGCAGAGCGTCCATTAGCTTAGTGATGTTTTTATTCATTTAGCGTATCTCAGCCCGCATCTCTGCTCAGCCTGACAAGTATGATTCCCTGCAAGCTGATTGTACATTGTGCGTGGCTGTAGACACGGGTAATGGTTTCGGGGTAGCCTGCACCTCACCACTGCACCACCTTTTAATAGCAGCTTCATGGGTCTCTACCGGCTGTAACCCTTTCATGGCCATCTCCTTCAGGGTATTAAAGTCAGCTTCAAGATTGCTTAATCACCACCAACATACAGTCTTACTGTCCTCGGGGAATAGCAGTCCCCTAGTGAATTGTTCAATCAGGAGCTTGTTCTCGTCGGGTACACTAGCGGGGCTGACATGTTTAAGGGCGCGCAATGCTTCTTCCAGACGCCAGGCATAAGCCCTTATATCGTCGCCCGGCCTCTGGTAGTGATGAAAGCGCATGCGTATATCAGCCTCATTGCACTCCTCGAAGGTAGCTCTCAGTTTGTTAAATATGGCGGCGGCTGATCTGCGTTCAGCGGCAGACCAGGACGCACTTTCTTTCTCTGCTGCGCCAGTCAACTGTCCGAGTACCACAGCAGCGCGTTGTTGACCGGTCATTGCATACATATCCAGGACGCTATTGATTTTTCGCTTGAAATCATCCAACGTATCTGGACGTCCATCATACTGGGGCAACCAGTTGGTCCCCGGGATATATGGGAGTGACATCGGCATTATTGGGGCGAGTGCACCCGGTGCGCCGGTAGTATTACTGGAGGCAGCCATCGTGGCTTCCGGGTAATTCCTAGGGTCAGCGAACACACAATCGTCGTCGCTGGAGGAGGCCGACATGTTGGAGGCTCCCTAGTGAATTACAGCCAGTTCTAAAGAAGTTAAACAGTTCGGGAGTTTCCGGACTAGGCCGCGGCGCTCGGGAATGCTCGGCTGAGCGAGGGGCGGGTTTCAATTTCGCACTCTACGGGCCGACACCCCCTTTCTTCCCGCTTTTCGGCGCAGTAATGGCGGCGTAGTTTTAAACAGTCGGGGACGCCAGAAAAGATATGTCGAGCCCCAGGCTTTGGGGTACTTGGGTATCAGGCTCCACGGAAGCGTTGCTGTGTCACGGGGAGTGGTGGCTGCGCCTGATCCAGTGTCCTGGGGGACTTCTTTGAAAAAGGGGTATTATTTACAGGGGATTATATTTACAGTTGTCGTGACGCCACCTGTAGTTTATGGTGAGGAGTTACCAGCGCCGCCACAGTCCGCCGGAGGTGGATGGTAATGCGGCTAGTTGGCAAAGTCCTCTACAGGTAGGGCTGGACCTCCGGGGCAGCGTAATGTGAAGGGGCAGCTTGTAGTGGAGCTGTAGATGGGATGGGGAGTGTTGGAGCAGTCTATGAGGGGCACCGGGAACGGAGAGGAATGACACACGCACACTGCAGAAGTCTCTTTTACCTTTTTACTGGTGGTACGCAGTAAAGATGTCCAGGGATAAAAAACTTAGAGGGGTAAAGAGGCTCACAATTTACTCCCCCATATGGTGCAATACCAACTTGGTGGAATTTGGTAAAATGGGTGACCTGTGGGAATGGAGACGGAAAGGGATATGTTATGTGTCACAACTGGTGAGAAACAATGTTTTGAAGCCTTTTGAATCTTTACAGGAGGAGTTTGGGCTCTTGGAATCGGATACATTTCGGTACATGGGAATCCAACATGCCTTCCGAGCACAGGTGAAGAGGGGCCCTCTTACAATATGCAAAGATATAGTGCTGGACTATGTGGAGAGGGGGGTACGAGGGGAGTCATTTCCACCATAGATAAGGATTTGTTGCATACCTTTTTGTTGGGACACCCTATACTCGGCCAGAGGGAGATGGGAGGAGGACATAGGGGTCATGGATGATGAGGTTCGGGAAACCATATTGGGATATATCCCGAAAATCTCTCTGAGTGAGCCCGGCAGGTTGTCTCAGTTGTATACTATACATAGGGCATACCGGTCTCCTGTGTTTCTGCACAGGATTGGGGTGCGTGACACGTCTGAGTGCCCGAGGTGTATGAATGAGGTGCTGGAATTGTACATATGTTGTGGGAATGCCCGAGGTGTATTTGGAGGGTAAGGACGGTCATTAGAGTGTGTATTATTGTTGATGATGCTATTGATATGATATTGGAAAGGGGGAAGAGGGTGGGTGGGGGACAGGGATGGGGGTCTAAATATGTTAAAATTTGGAATATATTGGTGTTTCTACGGTGTTTGTAAAATTAATATGTCTAATAAAAATATCTGATTTAAAAAAAAAAAAAAAAAAATGATGTCCAGGCCACTGACAGGTGACCGGTGCACAGTGGGTCCCCACAGCAAGTGGGTATAAGGCCTCCTCTGTTCCTCTGTAATGATTGAAGCCCAGCCTGCATGCAGCCAGACCGGCCTCCTCTCTCCTCCTGACTCTGATATCTGTCCTCTCCTCCTGTGCGGTCCACGGGTTACCCTCTCTGATCACTGCGGTGGAACACTGCTGTGTCTGGCTCCCTCTCCTTGACCCACAGGGGGACCGGGTGGCTGAAGCCTCCATGGTGTGATGGGGTTCTATGTAGTCCTGGAGGATACCACAGGTGCGGATCCCCGATGTCCGGTACTTCCTAGGGCGAACTTCCACTAGTTCCCCACTCCCTTTAGTTCTCTGCTCCTTGTCTTCTGTCCCCACTTAGGCTTGCGGGACGTCAGAAGGGCCACTCCAGGTCACTGGCTCGGGCCTAACCGCGGCACCGACCACCAGGACGTCTTCGCAGCTCTCCTAGCGACTGCACATATTAGAAAGTGATCCGCTGCACACTAAACACAATATATGACATAATGAAGTGTTTGACTAATATAAGAAACTAATGCAAATTTTGAAGATGAAAATTGACATTGCAGAAACTGCTTCAGGAAACAACATGAAAAATGAGAATCTTAGTTAATGCATTGGCCATTGCATGTTAAGCCCGATAACCTGCGTCAAGGTGTTCTCATGTATATCGGGTCCCTATCTACCTTACCTCCTCTCTCTTCCTGACTCTGATATCTGTCCTCTCCTCCTGTGCGGTCTCCGGGTTACCCTCTCTGATCACTGCGGTGGAACACTGCTGTGTCTGGCTCCCTCTCCTTGACCCACAGGGGATCGGGTGGCTGAAGCCTCCATGGTGTGATGGGGTTCTATGTGGTCCTGGAGGATACCACAGGTGCGGATCCCCGATGTCCGGTACTTCCTAGGGCGAACTTCCACTAGTTCCCCACTCCCTTTAGTTCTCTGCTCCTTGTCTTCTGTCCCCACTTAGGCTTATGGGATGTCAGAAGGGCCACTCCGGGTCATTGGTTCGGGCCTAACCGCGGCACCGACCACCAGGACGTCTTCGCAGCTCTCCTAGCGTCTGCACACTCTACTAACTCCTCCCCCAGCAGCAGTATTTATAGGGGATCTTGCCTAAGGTCAGCAAGTGGAGCGCCCCCTACTGTGCCGGGTGGAAGGTATTGCATGTAGTAGGTACTTGCTGTGGAAACCCAGCTGTGCATTAGGGAAGTCTGTGGCTACCTGTGTGAGCAGGAGCGCCACAGTACTGCTGGAGATATCACGGCGGTCTTGGTCCAGACCGTGTCCCGGGTTTTCACAAGTAAAAGGGAATATATACAGGGGATTGTTTGTCGTGACGCCACCCACGGGTTGTGGTCGGTAAGGGTACCTTTACACGCCGCCACTATCACTGGCAACGGTATCAACCGTACGTGCACGCGCACATTTTTAACGGTTGCCAACGATCGCCGATGCCGCATGTACACGCCGCCATTACGTTGTCAACTCAAGGTATCGTGGTTCCCCGGAGGTTCCTACAGATCCTGCGGATAACTTGCTGTTGAATACCGTCGCCGCTTCACACGCCGCTATCCACAAAGGAATATGGGCGTACATCTTTAGCGCCGCAAGAACATAGGCGTGACAGAGTTGTGTATTCCGTGACGCTAACACGCTGATTGGACAACACAATAGCGTCATGATTGGCCAGCCTGCGCAGGAAGGCTGGCTAATACATGACGCCATTGTAATTGTGTAGTGTGAATGGACATCTCTTCAAATATGGCGCTCTGTGAAGGGACAGCCAATCGTAACACAGTAGCCCCTACCAATGATCGCTGATGTGGCGCGGTATACATGAGGCTGTGGCACGCCCCTGGGAATTCACTAGGCTACGCAACATCCATCCCTGTCCCCCGTTTACACGCCAATACCAGGGCAATTCTCCCTGTGTGTTGCCTTGGATTTTAGAACACGGCTCGGAAACAGCTACCCGAAGCAACTGCGATAAACCCGATCACTTTCCTAAATTACACGCCGCCACTTTATAGCAATTTCAACGCAATAGTCACAAAAATCCTGATTGCCAGGCAGTTGCCAGCACGCAGTGGCGGTGTGTAAGGGTACCCTAAGGGGACCACCGCTGCAGTGTACTTCTGTCAGGAGGATGGATGGATGCTGCAGCAAGGTGGATGATCCCGCCGCGGGTCGCGGCAGCTCATGACAGGGTGCAAAGTGTAATAAAAGTTCTAGTTGTAGGGAATCACACACGGGAGACTTAAACAGGGTTCACTGGGTTTTACTGGCACGTTCTTCAATCCAAACAGTACAGTTCTCAACACAGTCACTTTATACAGGTATCTCCGGACACACTGAACCCACTGCAGCCAGGCTATCTTCCTGAGTCCCTTCACTCTTTCTCTGTAACCTTTCCGGCTTTATTCTTTCCTGCCCTTCTTTGTGGATTGTAATGACAGCAACTCGGTCCCTTTTGTGTGGCTTCCCCCTATGTGTATGGGCAGCAAGCCAGGTCCTATAATGGTGCTGAGTCTCCAATCCATGTAGTGGGAACCCTGACTTGGAATCAGCATTCCCCGTCGGTTTGTCTGGGGAGCCGGCGTGTAGCTGCAGTCCCCCTCAGAGCCGACACTTTGGTCCCAGCCTAGCCTTGGGTAACCCTCAAGGGCTTACTGGGCTCCTTTCGACCCGTGTGGCTACCAGTTGCTTCAAAGGGAACCTAACCTGTCTGCAGTTGGTCGTCACTGCCGTACTCCTCGGACCCGGTGGCACCGGTCCGGTCTCTGTCCTTACCTTCCTTTTTGGGCTACCGGCTATGGACGAGCTTTCTCTCCATGGATCTGTGTCTCTGTGGATTCTGCGTCTCCAGGGAGCCCTATCCTTCCGGGAAGTGTCACTTTCTGTCTGTTCTTGCCTTTACAGCTCAGTTCACTTTGGCCTACTCTTGGTCTTTTCCTCTCAGCCTACTCCGGCCTACTGTTTAACTCCTGCTTGTTCCCTCCTTTTGTACTGGTCTACCACCTGACCTACCTTCCCACCCACTTTCCTCTAAACTCTGTGACCCCTTTGCCCGCCTAGAGTCCCGGTCTCCGTGTTGTGTGCTGTATTTGTGGAGGTGTGTTTTGACGGTGTTTGGTATACATACTAAGCGAAGATCTGCTGCACACCAGCACTTCATACTTTTAAAGGAAAAACCAAAATGGCTAACATGTACTTTTGCATAATGTGAACAGGGACCAAGATCATATTAGAAAGCTACTGAAAGCTATCTAGGATTAAATGTGAAAAATTGGTTTAATGTGATGGCCATGACATTGTAAGCCCAGTAACCGCGACCAAGGTTTTTTCACTCTACTGGGTCCTATCTAAAACCTTATGTCTGGTATACAAACTGTCTCCATCCTGCCTGGCTGCAGTTCCTACCTGTCGCCACCCTGGTCGCAGGGGTGCCACCTTTACACTACACTACACCTTTGGATGCCCTGGAGATCAGCCCTACCCGTTGACGGCTCCATCATCTAGCTGTACCCACCATCACCCCAGCAGTCCGGATTGCAGCGGTGGCCTCATATAGCCACACACTATGGGTGGCGTCACAAATAACTTTTATAAACTTAATTTCCTCTTTTTCTTCATTCCCCTTTTTATTTGCCCCACTTGGGCATACGGAGCCGGGTCGCATCACCGTGACACCCCAGAGCCCTAGAAGACGACAGGGCCTGGTTCCCAGTACTCCTGCCCCGGGGTGCGACAGAGGTTTACCATAGGGTCCGCGTTGTCTGCCTGGCTGGAGGTTACCCATTGCAAGAAAGAAGTACAGGAGAGCTTCCAAGCACCTAGAAACTTTACCGCCAAAGTCAACAAGAAAGCCATTATACCTCACTCCAGCAGAGCGGACTTCAGTTCTTCCCAGACTGGCTGGACCATGAGCTTGTTGTTGTATGTACCTTGGATCTGTGCAGCAGCTACAGTACCAGTAAAGAACAAAGAGACTGTCTTCTGTGCCTTCCTTCCTCCTGCACACACACTCCTACTACAACACTTACTATCACCCTTATCCTCCTCGTCCCTTAAGAGCAAGCCCCGGTTGGAGAGGGTTACACATCTCACAGCTATAACAGCTATCTACTGAAGGTAACCCTGCAGTGCCAGCCACCTGTTGGCTGGAAACTCCAACTGACGTCACAAACTATTATTTATTTTTCTTTTATTTGTTTTACTCCATTTTTGTTTTTCAGTTCCACAATGTAAGCCAGGGCAACAGCATTGGGTGCAGCCACTGTGAACCCTGCTTACTGGCCCCGCTGCTGAGTTACCCTGGCCCTGTGTAATTAACAGCGCTATGGCTCCTCATCTCCCAAAAGAAACCCACTGAATTCTGCGTTCCCAAATCCTAGCGACCCCAATCCTTCTGATCCCCACAGTGTGCCTAAATCACATTCAGCATTCACATGTTTGGCCCTTCTATAGCTTTGAGAACCTGTTTTAAATTATGAAGTGCGTGTCTCCAGAAGGCACTATAATGTATGGGCATTACAATGTATGGGAATTACATTGTATGGGCACTACATTGTACAGGCATTATAATGTACAGGCATTACAATGTGTGGGCAATACAATGTATGGGCACTACAATGTATGGGGAATACAATGTACGGAACTACAATATATGGGCACTACAATATATGGGCACTTCAATGGCAAATTTGCAATTTTCACTCAGGAACACTAGAAAACACTTTTGGAGCCAATATTGTCACTATATCTGTAGATGAAATCCCAGAGGCGTGTAATTTCTAAAATGGGGACATTTAATGGGTGATTCTGTTCTTTTGACACTTAGGGGCTCTGTATATGGAGTCTGCAAACTTAATCTATGATAGCGCTCCCACCTCCTGAGTCTCGCCATGTGGCTAAACAGTAATGTACAGGCACGTAGGGTATCGCCACACTCAGGGCCGTATTTGGAGTGCCTGCCGCCCTAGGCACTTTCAACGGTCGCGCCCCCCCTCCCCTTCATTCTCTATGGGGCTTGCGGCAATTGCGGTTTTGCCGCAATCCTGCAAATCCTGCAGTTGCGGCCGCAATAAAAACCCCTGCGGTTAGCAGCGTTTAATTTTTTGCCGCAGCAAGTGCCAGATCTGCCGGATCCAGCACAATCGCACTTGCTGCACCTGACCACAAGCCCCATAGACAAGGCATGGGGCTTGCCGGATCAGTGCTGCAAGTCGGTCGTTAGGCAGCAGTTCCGACGCCACCTGCTGGATTGGACGGAAACATCATTAAACCGCTGATGTAAAACTGGGAAGAATGAGTGCTCCTGTATATGGGAGAGACGAGCAGGCTCCCTGCCGGCCGAGCGATCGTACACCTATCTATAGTGCTTCTGGGCTTTAGTCAATTGTTTGGCTGACATTCAGCTGTATTTTTAGTCAAGCACACTTGCGCTATAATGTTTTAGGAACAAGTCTGTTAAGTTAAAGATTACAACATCCACATGACTACATCACCGGAACCACTGGCAATACAATAACACATCCCTAGAACCCCTGTCAGTATATCACCAGAACCATTGTCAATACAGTAATACATCACCAAAACCAGTCAATACATCACCAGAACCTCCATCAATACATCATCACTATAACCCCTGCCAGTACATCACCAGAACCACTGGCAATACAATAATACATAACCAGAACCACCGTCAATACATCACCAGAACAGTACATTCCCTAAATAAATGTGTATGCAGATTAAATGTCACATACTGCTCATCCTCCTTCCACATGTCCCACACTGTTCACCCCCCCATATGTTCCATGCAGCTCATCCTCCATCCATATGTTCCATGCAGCTCATCCTCACCCCCATTCCCCTGAATCACATGTTGCTTATCCTCCCCCATACGTCTCATGCAGCTCATCCTTCCCCCCCATCCCACTCCCATGTTCCACGCAGCCTCTCCCCTCCCATGTTCCATGCAGCCTCTCCCCTCCCATGTTCCACGCAGCCTCTCTCCTCCCATGTTCCATACTGCCTCTCCTCATCCCTCATCCATGTAACTTCTCCCTTCCCCATAATCCATATAGCTTCTCCCCACATCCTTGCAGCTTCTCCACCACGTTCTATGTAGCTTCTCCCCACATGTTCCATGTAGCTTCTCCTCCCCATCCATCCATGTACCTTCTCCCTCTATCCCCCCATCCATCCATGTACCTTCTCCCCCATCCACCAAACCATCCATGTACCTTCTTCCCCATCCACCAAACCATCCATGTACCTTCTCCCCATCAGACCATCCATCCATGTACCTTCTCCCCATCCATCCAACCATCCATCCATCTTCTGCCCCCTTTCCATGCCACCCCCCCACCCATCCATCCCGTTCTGCCCTCTATTCCAGGCCGCCCCATCCATCCATCCCATTCTGCTCCCTCTTCCAGGCCACCCCATCCATCCATCCATCCCATTCTGCCCCCTCTTCCAGGCCGCCCCATCTATCCATCCCTCCCATTCTGCCCCCTCTTCTAGGCCGCCCCATCCATCCCATTCTGCACCCCTCTTCTAGGCCGCCCCATGCATCCCATTCTACCCCCTCTTCCAGGCTGCCTCATCCATCCATCTATCCCAATCTGTCCCCCCCAGGCTGCTATCTTCGGCTGTAACAGCGCTTTACCTGACTCCACACTACTGATCCCAGATCCCGGCAGCTTCTTCCTCTGTGGCTCCCAGTGTCCGGCACCAGGTACCCGGAAGCTTCTTCTTCTGCAGCTCCTGGTCTCTGGCATCAGGTACCCGCCACCTTCTTCCTCTGTGACTACTGGTCTCCGGAACCAGGTGCCCGGCACCAGGCACCCGGCAACTTGTTCCTCTATGGCTTCCGTTCTCCGGCACCAGGTACCCGGCAGCTTTTTCCTCTCTGACTCCCGGTCTCTGGCACCAGGCACCTTCTTCCTCTGCGGGTCTTGATCTCCAGCACCAGGCACCCGACAGCTTCTCAGTCTGCAGCTCCCAGTCTTCGGCACCCGGCAGCCCCAGTCATCTTCTTCCTCTGCGGCTCCCGGTCTCCGGCACAGGCACTCGGCAGCTTCTTCCTCTGCGGCTCCCGGCTCCGTCACCAGGCACCCGGCATCACCAGTCACCTGGCAGCACCAGGCACCCTGGCATCATGCAACCGGCACTAGGCATCCAGCACCCTGGCATCCTCCCCTATATAACCCAGGATGCTGGCTCCCCCCTCCGCCATATGACCCAGTCTGATTGTTCCCTCCCTCCCCCATATGACTCAGCCTGCTCGTTTCCCCCCTCCCCCATATTACCCAGCCTGCTCATTTCCACCTCCCCCATATGACCAAGCCTGCTCGTTTCCCCCCCTCCCCATATGACCCAGTCTGCTCATTCCCCCCCTCCCCCATATATGTCCCAGTCTGCTCGTTCCCCCCTTCCTAATGTCCCAGTCTGCTCATTACCCCCCTCCCCCATGTCCCAGTCTTCTTGTTTACCCCCTCACCCATATGATCTAGCCTGCTTGTTCCCCCCCTCGTATATGTCCCAGTCTGCTTGTTCCCGCCCTCCCCATATGATCCAGCCTGCTCGTTCCCTAGCACCTCTTCTCCATGCTGCTCTCCCCCTTGGCCCCCTGCCCCCTCCTCTTCTTCAGAGCTATCTTCAGCTCTAAAGCGCCTTACCTGCTCCCCACTCCCAGCAGATCCAGAGACGAGGTCTTCTCTCCCGCACTCTGCAGACGCTGCTGCCCGGCAGTGTGGTGATGACTCATCACCTGCTGCTGAGCGCTGTGACGCTGCAGCAGCGTGCGGCCGGATGCCAGGGTGGGGAGCCGAATGGACTCCACTGACCCTGGAAGTGCAGGGGCGCGCACGTTAATTTGCAATCGTGCCTGGGCCACCTCCCTCCTCCAAAAACACTCCGGATTTAATAAAGAATTTGGAGAGGGAGGGAGATTTAAAAAAAAACAAAAAAAACCAAAACATTTTTTACATCTTGCCCCTGGTGCCACCCCCTTGACACCTGGTGCCCTAGGCATGTGCCTATGGGTGCCTAGTGGGAAATACGGCCCTGGCCACACTCAGCAGAAAGTGTGACCATTTTTACTCATTTTTTTGTGTGAAATGTGAAATCTGGGGCTAAACCAAAAATGTTATGGTTATTTTTTTTTCTTTTATTGCCCAGTGGTATAAAATTCTGTGACATCTGTGGTGTCAATATGATCACTGCACCCCTGGATGAAGTCACTGAAGGGTGCAAATTGTAGGGACCATTTAATTCTGTAAAGCTCACCAAAAGCAGCCATAAGGTCTGATACAGTGTCAAATGCACTTGGTAGGATGCAGCAGGCCCCAATGATAAAGGCAACACAGGTGCAAGATACTGATGAGACCACCACTCTCAGCTTACCATATCATGGAGGGGTGGTTTCTGGTATTTTATATGCACACAGATGAGGTTTCCATAGGGCGTCCTGATCCACAACAGCACCCGCACGGACCACTATCCATTATCACAAGGGCAGGAGTCACATACCACTGCTTAAGCCCTAAGAGGTAGACCACACCGTGGATCTCTATTACTTCCCCCACACCAGCTATACAAGCCTGTAAAACAGTATACAGGCTGCCAGGAAATAACCACGGTTGGCATACCTTGCTAACATACAAGAACACACTTCATAAGCTGAAGACCCATTCATGAAGAAGACCCAATGTAGGGTCGAAACGTTAATGGTCGTCCAGAAGTTGCAAAAAATAAAAACCACAAAGAAATTTCATCTCCAGTTTTTCTTATCTAGTGTGCCAGGGATTCTATTTTTCTACATTGGATAATTTTTCCCTAGAGCACCTAATTGGGTGGTTGAGCCAGACTATTATATCTTATCCATAGGGCGTCAGTCACACAAGCAAGTATGATGTAGAGTGTCTGCATGCAGCCTATTGATCAGACCTATACTATTAGATTAGGTGGGCTAATGTGGAGGTATTGGCTGATATTTTGGCCCAAAACACGCAAGCTCGTAACCCACCATCAAGGGTCCCTAACACTATATTATAAAATAACTAGTAAAAAGGCCCGATGCAATTGCATCGGGAGCGCGGTGAAATGAATTGTGTGTGAACAGGCGGGTGAATGGGGAGCAGAGTATAGAGGCGGCTCTGTGGGTGGCAGAGTATAGAGGCGGCTCTGTGGGTGGCAGAGTATAGAGGCGGCTCTGTGGGTGGCAGAGTATAGAGGCGGCTCTGTGGGTGGCAGAGTATAGAGGCGGCTCTGTGGGTGGCAGAGTATAGAGGCGGCTCTGTGGGTGGCAGAGTATAGAGGCGGCTCTGTGGGTGGCAGAGTATAGAGGCGGCTCTGTGGGTGGCAGAGTATAGAGGCGGCTCTGTGGGTGGCAGAGTATAGAGGCGGCTCTGTGGGTGGCAGAGTATAGAGGCGGCTCTGTGGGTGGCAGAGTATAGAGGCGGCTCTGTGGGTGGCAGAGTATAGAGGCGGCTCTGTGGGTGGCAGAGTATAGAGGCGGCTCTGTGGGTGGCAGAGTATAGAGGCGGCTCTGTGGGTGGCAGAGTATAGAGGCGGCTCTGTGGGTGGCAGAGTATAGAGGGGCCTCTGTGGATAGCAGAGTATAGAGGGGCCTCTGTGGATAGCAGAGTATGACGTGGCGGGTGGCTTGAGGGGTGAGGCGAGCAGAGGGTGGAGGGGTGAAGGGAAGTGGTAGTGGAGGGGTGAGGGGAGCTGCGGCTGGAGGGGTGAGGGGAGCTGCGGCTGGAGGGGTGAGGGGAGCTGCGGCTGGAGGGGTGAGGGGAGCTGCGGCTGGAGGGGTGAGGGGAGCTGCGGCTGGAGGGGTGAGGGGAGCTGCGGCTGGAGGGGTGAAGGGAGGTGGTAGTGGAGGGGTGAGGAGAGCTGCGGCTGGAGGGGTGAGGAGAGCTGCGGCTGGAGGGGTGAGGAGAGCTGCGGCTGGAGGGGTGAAGGGAGGTGGTAGTGGAGGGGCGAGGAGAGCTGCGGCTGGAGGGGCGAGGAGAGCTGCGGCTGGAGGGGCGAAGGGAGGTGGTAGTGGAGGGGCGAGGAGAGGTGCGGCTGGAGGGGCGAGGAGAGGTGCGGCTGGAGGGGCGAGGAGAGGTGCGGCTGGAGGGGCGAGGAGAGGTGCGGCTGGAGGGGCGAGGAGAGGTGCGGCTGGAGCGGGGACATCACCGCTCGCGGCGCAGGACGTGGCTGCGTGCTGGGGCAGATCACAGCCCCAGTTACACGCCATTGTCGTCAGCGGCGGGTTGAGTGCTGCAGAGAGGGATCAGTCCCTCCTCTCATGTCACACATGTGGCCTGAGGGGAAGGAGGGGATTGGGCGGTGTGGGGTAAACAGAGGACGGGCATCGGATTGGTCCAGGACGGCGAGTCCTGGCCAATGGGATGGGCGTCAAGTGTGTACAACAGCGCCCAATCCGCTTGCAGGGGCGGCGGCGGGCAATGGGAGTGAGCGGAGCCTGCAAAGCCTGAGACGGTCTGCTGACTCCCATTGGCGGCCGCCGCCCACAGGACGACGTCACTGGCTTCCGGCACCCGCATATAGCCCCTACACCACTACTCCACCAGCATGGGGACACTGAGGCCCCAGTGGTGAGAGAGCGTCGAGGGGCGGAAGCCACCGGCGGCATCCCGGCTGCGTGGACGTGGCGGAGGCGGCGAGGCCGGTGGCGATGAAGCGGGGCCGACGGTTTGCAGGATGGCAGCGGTGTCAGGTAGTGCAGCTGAGGACGGAGGAGGCTGTGAGGACGGAGGAGGCTGTGAGGACGGAGGAGGCTGTGAGGACGGAGGAGGCTGCTCAATTCTTATACTTACAATCCGGCGAGCGCTCGCTGCAGGGAGGAGTAGCAGTCATTGTTGTGATAGGACCTTGCATGTCAGAATGACATCAGCGTTCGGCGCAGTGATTGGTGCGTTCGCGGTCATGTGATATCACATGGCCGCAAGCGGGGCAATCACAGCGCTGAACGCAGATGTCATTGTGACATCATGCAAGGTGCTATCAGCAGAATGGGTGCTTTGTTAGCTCTGGGCGCCGCTGTCATGGAATGTGGCGGTGAGCGTTGGGGGAGCGGGAGGATGTGGCGGGTGAGCGGCGGGCTGTGCGTGGAGCGGGCAGCGGTTGGGGTGTGGGGGTTAGGAGGAGCAGTGTGGGTGAGTGGGGGCAGTGTTGGTGAGTAGGGGGTAAGGAGGGGCAGTGTGGGGAGTGAGGGCATAGGGGGGTAAGAGGAGTGAGCAGGGGCAGTGTGGGTCAATGGGGGGGGGGGTAAGCAGGGGCAGTGTGGGTTAAAGGGGGGCAGTGTGGGTGATAGGGGTGGTAGGCATGGGCAGTGTGGGGAGTGAGGAGATAGGGGGGTAAGAGTAGTGAGGAGGGGCAGTGTGGGGAGTGAGGAGATAGGGGGGGGGGGGGTAAGAGTAGTGAGGAGGGGCAGTGTGGGGAGTGAGGAGATAGGGGGGGGTAAGAGTAGTGAGGAGGGGCAGTGTGGGGAGTGAGGAGCTGGGGGGGGGGTAAGAGGAGTGAGGAGGGGCAGTGTGGGGAGTGAGGAGATAGGGGGGTAAGAGGAGTGAGGAGATAAGGGGGGGGGGTTAAGCAGGAGCAGTGGGGGTGGAGATGTGCGGGGCGGCGCCCCTGTAACGATTACTTGAGGAGCGGTGGGGGGAATGGGGGCGGGTGGTTAGAGTGTGCAGGGCCGGCGGTGCTGTAGGCTATAATGGAAGTGCAGGGCGGGCGCCATCTTACCGTGGTCCGCGTCATTGAGGCAGGCGTCGGGTGATGGTAGCGGCGGTGTCTTTAGTACTGGCGCTTCCCCCGTGGCTGCTGGCGATAGGGCCTGAGGGCTCGCACTGTCCGATGGACGGTGCGGCCCTGGCGGCGGGGGTGATCGGGAGCATGGGTTGAGGGAGTAGGAGAGGCGGCGGGCGGGCTGTGGAGCGGGGGCGCCATCTTCCCGTGGTCCGCTACGGCGGGCCACGTCATTGAGGCAGACGTTGGGTGATGGTGGTCCGAGTGCCTGCAGAGCTGTTCTAGTGCAGTTCAGGACCTGCGGTGATGTCACAGTCACGTGACACCAGGTTACCATGGAGTAACCTGGTGTCACGTGACTGAGACATCACCACAGGTCCTTGAACTGCAGTAGAAGAGCTCTGCAGACACTCGGAGCCTGCGGGAGCCACCGGAAGCTTAGAGGAAGACGGCAGGAGACGGCGGGGGCTCGGGGAGAGGTGAGCATTAACTTTTTTTTTATTTTTTTTACAGTAGTGCGGGTCTGCGGCTCGTGATGACGCTGCGCGTCATCACTCGCAGTCCCGCAAAGCATGTTGGGATTCGGCTACAGTGCCCGAATTCCCAACTGCGGATTATATAAGTAGATTATAAAAAAGGACATAATTTCAGAAAAGCTCATCAAAAGCAGACAAAACTTCTGATACCAAATGCACTTAGGAGGATGCAGCAGGCCCCAATGATAAAGGCAACACAGGTGCATAATACTGATGCTTTTGGGGAGTTTGTCTTAAATTATGTCCATTTTATTCTTGTTACGTATTGACTGCCTTGTAGTATGGAAATGCTGCTGCTGTGATTTAAATTAAGCCTTTTTTTCCCTGCTCTCAGTGTGGAGAGAGGAAGCTAATGAGTGGGAGCTGAGAGTGCAGGTGTATGTGATGAATATGATTCATGCTTAGGTGAGCTGAGGGGTGTGTCTGAGCTGGTTGAACCTCCTCACCTTTAGAGGTACCTTCGAGATCAGGGCGAGCCAGGGACCCCAGTATCAGGGCCAGAGCAGGCTCCCCTGATCCCCTTCATCCAGCTCCTGGCTACCCTGACCCCACCCAGCGTGACAATTCTGTTAACCTTGTGAAACTGAAAAAATTGGGTTCGAAGTACCTTTTGTTAGGGAAAAATTAATTTTTTAATTTTCTCAGGTCAACTTTATAAAATTCTGTAAAGGACCTGGGGGTTTAAGGTGCACCAAACCTCTAGAGAAGGTGCTTTGAGGGGTGTACTTTCCAAAATATTTTCACTTGTGTGGGGTTTCCACTGTTTAAGCACATTAGGGGCTCTCCAAAACACAACATGGTGTCAGCTATCTATTCCAGCCAATTTTGTATTTCAAAAGCGAAATAGCGCTCCTTCTCTTCTTAGCCCTGCCATGCACCCAGTTCCACTGTTTAGACACATATGTGGCTCTCCAAACATGACACCCACTATCAATTCAAGACGATTTTGCTTTCCAAAACTGAAATAGTGCTTTTTCCCTTCTGAGCCCTAACATGCACCAAAACATTAGTTTCCCAGCACATATGGGGTATCAGTATACTTAGCAGAAGTTGCACAAGAAATTGTATGGTGCATTTTTCCTGTTATCCTTATGAAAATAAAACATTTGAGGCTAAAATAAAAATTTTTATTTTTTTTATTTTTTTTCAAAGTTATAAAATTCTATGAAGCATCTGGGGGTTCATCATACATCTAGATAAATTCCTTGAGGGCTCTAGTTTCCAAAATAGGGTCACTTATTGGGGTTTTCCACTGTTTAGGCACATCCGGGACTCTCCAAACAAGACATGTCGTCCACTATCTATTCCAGCCAATTTTATCTTCGAAAAATGTAATCGCGCTCCCTCCCTTTTGAAGACTGCCAAATAGTTTTTTTTCCTCCTTATATAAGGTATCAGCGCACTCAGGAGAAAATGCACAACAAATTGTGAGATCCATTTTCATCTGTTATTCCTGTGAAAAGTAAAAATTGGGGATAAACAACATTTTTGGAATAAATGTGATTTATTATTTTCATGGTTCAACATTTTAAACTTTTGTTAAGCACCTAGGGGCTCAATGTCCTCACTGCACATCTAGATAAATTCCTTTAGGGGTCTAGTTTCCAAGAAGGGGTCAATTGTGTGGGGTTCCACTGTTTAGGCACATCAGGGGCTCTGCAAACGCAACATAGCATCCGCTAATCATTCCAGATGATTTTGTGTTCCAAAAGTCAAACGGCACTCCTTCCCTTCAGAGCCCTGCTGTGCGCCCAAACATTGGTTTTCCACTACATACGGGGTATTGACGAACTCAGGACAAATTGCACAACAAATTTTAGGGTCCATTTTCTCTTGTTAGTTTTATGAAAATGCAAAATTTGGGGCTAAAACAACATTTTTTTTTGGAAAAATGTGATTTGTTGTTTTCACGGTTCAATGTTTAAAAAATTCTGTGAAGCACCTGGGGGTTCAAGGTGCTCACCACACATATAGACATGTAGATAAATTCCTTAATAAGTATAGATTTGAAAATGGGGTCACTTGGGCGGGAAGGGGGTCACTCTTTAGACACATCAGGGTCTTTCCAAACAAGACATGGCATCCATATCTATTCCAGCAACTTTTGTCTCGAAAAATGTAATGTCGCTCCTTCCTTTACTAGCCCTGCCATGTGGCCAAATAGTTTGTTTTCCTCCTTAGATGAGGTACCAGTGTACTCAGGAGAAAATGCACAAATTGTATGTTCCATCTTCTCCTGTTACTCTTCTGAAAATAAAAAATTGGGGATAAAAACCTTTCATGAGAAAAAATATTTTTATTTCACAGTTTTTAAAATTCTGTGAAGCACCTAAGGGTTCACAGTGCTCACCACACAGCTAGATAAATTCCTTAAGGGGTCCAAAATAGGGTCACTTGTGGAGGAGGCTTCCACTGTTTAGGCGCACAGGGGCTCTCTGTACATGACATGGTGTCCGCTAATGAGTCCAGACAATTTTGTGTTTCACAAGTCAAATGTCGCTCCTTCCCTTCCGAGCCCTGCTGTGTGCCCAAACAGTGGTTGTCGACCACATATTGGTCATCAGTGTACTCAGGACAAATTACACAATAAATTTTAGGGTTCATTTTCTCCGGTTACCCTTGTGAAAATGCAAAATTTGGGGCTAAAGTAACATTTTTGTTGAAAAAAAAGGAAAATGTTCATTTTTACCTTCCACATTGCTTTAGTTCCTGTGAAGCACTCAAAGGGTTAATAATCTTCTTGAGCCGTCTGAGGGGTGCAGTTTTTGCAATGGTGTCACTGTTGGGTGTTTTCTGTGATTTAGGCCCCTCAAAGTCACATCATATGTGATAAGGTCCCTAAAAATGTTGGAAAAATGAGAAATTGATTATGGACTTTGAAACCTTCTAACTTCCTAAGGAACACAAATGTTTCCAAAATTGTGCTGATGTAAAGTAGACATGTGCGAAATGTTATCTATGAACTATTTTGTGTGATAGAAGTCTGTGGGTTAACGGAATAAAAATTCCAAAGATCAAAATTTTCAATATTTTTGGCAAACATTGCGCCTCCACCACTTCCTGTGTGACTGCCCGGCCTCTGTGTGGTCATGTGACCTGCTGCCGGAAGTACAGTGTCCGCAAAGGTCAAAAGTGCGGAAAGAAGAGAAAATCGCGTTATTGGTAAGATTGATAATCTGTGTAATTGGATTCTCCTATCAGTGATGAGTCCTGTACAGAGATGTCATTATATTACTGTATTCTGTATGGGGTGGAGTCATAAGGTAACCTGACTCGGAGAACTAGCCACATACCCCTAGCCAGTGCCAGTTCCAGGCACCCTCCCCCGCCGCCACCACCACTGCAGAGCGCCAGCCCCAGGAACCCTCCCCCGCTGCAACTACCTCAGAGCGCTAATCACAGGCACCCTCCCCCGCCGCCACCACCGCAGAGTGCCTGCTCCAAGCACCCTCCCCCGCTGCCACCACCGCAGAGCACCAGTCCCAGGAACCCTTCCCCATTGCTACCACTGCAGAGCACCAGCCCCCAGGAACCCTTCCCCATCGCTACCATCGCAGAGCACCAGCCCCAGGAACCCTTGCCCATCGCTACCATCGCAGAGCGCCAGCCCCAGGAATCATTCTCCGCCACCACCACCGCAGAGCGCTAATCACAGGCATCCTGTCCTGCCGCCACCACCACAGAGCGCCAGCTCCAGACACTCTCCCCCACCGTCATCACCACAGAGAGCCAGCCCCAGGCTCCCTCCTCCACCACAGGAGTACCAACCCCAGGCACCCACCCCACCGCTCCAAAGAGGTGTCTAGAGACCCTTCCCCGCCACCACCGCAGAGTGCCAACTCCAGGCACCCTTCCCTGCCTCCACCACCACTGAGCGCCAGCCCCAGGAGCACCAGTCCCAGGCACCCTCTCCCACCGCAGAGCGTCAGCCCCAAACACCCTCCCCCAGCACTGGCAATACAGAGCCAATTCTAGGCACCCTCTCCTGCCGCTACCACCGCAGAGTGCTAGCCCCAGGCATCTTCCCTTGCCGCCATTGCCACAATCAAAGAGCTCTAGCCCCAGGTACCCTCTGCAATCACCACCACCGCATAGCGACAGCCGCAGGCATCATTCTCCGCCAGTAAGACTTTATTGGATCCCTAAGGCTACATTTAGACTGCATTTTTTTTCTCTTCTGTTCTGTTGCGTTTTTAGCTGTAAAACAGGAGCTGTCAAAAAAAAAACACAAAAAAACGGATCCATTTTTGGATGCGTTTTTTGATCTGTTTTGACTGCTGCGTTTTTTCCACCAATTTTAAAGAGCTCCTATGGGAAAATGGCAAGACAAAATGCTACAGAAACTGACATGTCCTTTTCCAAAATGGAGCTCTCCTAAACTGAAAAAACGGATCACTTTAAAACAGCACAGTCTGAATGGCAAAAATGAAAACCCATAGACTTTGCTGTGGTGTCATGTGAGTGATCCGTTTTCTGCAGTGCACTGCAAAAAACGGATCAAAAAACAAATGAAAAAATGTGAATGTAGCCTTACAGTTAAACGCATATAACAACTAAACAAGCAAAACATAAAATGTAACAGGCAACAGAGTCTCACCTTTCCGCTTGCTCATCAGGAATTAGAAAATTCGTGCCTTCAGGACTTCCAGGGCCACTTAATCCAATCCAGCAGCACCCTGCTTTCGGCAGGCACCCACCAAGAAAGGAATAGCGGCAAGTTTAGGAAGCTGACCGAGCACAGCGATGTCTTTTGCCAGGTGACCGAACTGTGCCAACCTGGATATCTTCCTTAAATATCACCGGGGGACGGAAGACGGGGGCCGGAAGACGGGGGCCGGAGGACGGGGGACGGAAGACGGAGGACGGGGGACGGAAGACGGGGGACGGAAGACGGGGGACGGAAGACGGGGGACGGAAGACGGGGGACGGAAGACGGGGGACGGAAGACAAGGGACGGAAGACGGGGGACGGAAGACAAGGGACGGGGGACAGAAGGCGGGGGACGGAAGACGGGGGACGGAAGACGGGGGACAGGGGACGGAAGACGGGGGACAGGGGACGGGGGACAGGGGACGGGGGACGGAAGACGAGGGAGGGAAGACGAGGGAGGGAAGACGGGGACGGAAGACGGGGGACGGAAGACGGGGGACGGAAGACGGGGGACAGGGGACGGGGGACAGGGGACGGAAGACGGGGGACAGGGGACGGAAGACGGGGGACAGGGGACGGAAGACGGGGGACAGGGGACGGGGGACGGAAGACGGGAGACGGAAGACGGGAGACGGAAGACGGGGAAGGGAAGAAGGGGGACAGGGACGGAAGACGGGGGACGGAAGACGGGGGACGGAAGACGGGGGACGGAAGACGGGGGACGGAAGACGGGGGACGGAAGACGGGGGACGGAAGACAAGGGACGGAAGACAAGGGACGGGGGACGGTAGACGGGGGACGGAAGACGGGGGAACGGAAGACGGGGGAACGGAAGACGGGGGACGGAAGATGGGGGACGGAAGATGGGGGACGGAAGATGGGGGACGGAAGGCGGGGAGGGAAGATGGAAGACGGGGGACGGAAGACGGGGGACGGAATACGGGGGACGGAATACGGGGGACAGGGGATGGAAGACGGGGGACATGGGACGGGGGACGGAAGACGGGAGACGGAAGACGGGGGACGGAAGACGGGGGACGGAAGACGGGGGAGGGAAGAAGGGGGACAGGGGACGGAAAACGGGGGACGGAAGACGGGGGACAGGGGACGGAAGACGAGGGACAGGGGACGGAAGACGAGGGACAGGGGACGGAAGACGGGGACGGAAGACGGGGGACACAAGACGGGGGACGAAACGGGGACGGAAGACGGGGACGGAAGACGGGGGAACGGGAAGGACGGGACGGGACGGGAGGAAGACAGGACGGGAGGACGGAGCGGGGACGAAGAGGAAGACGAAGACGGGAGGGACGGGGGACGGAAGAGGGGGACGGAAGACGGGGGACGGAAGGAGGGAGGGAAGACGGGGGAGGACGGGGACGGGACGGGGACGGAAGACGGGGGACGGAAGACGGGGACGGGGACGGAGAGACGGGGAAGGGAACGGGACAGGACGGAAGACGGGACGGAGACGGGGACGGGGAGAGACGGGGAGGGAACGGGGGGAGAACGAAGAGGGAGAACGGGGGACGGAAACGGGGACGGAAGACGGGGACGGGGACGGAAGACGGGGAGGGAAAAGGGGCAGGGGACGGAAGACGGGGACGGAAGACGGGGGACGGAAGACGGGGACGGAGACGGGGACGAAGACGGGGGGACGGAAGAGGGGACGGAAGACGGGACGGGGACGGAAGACGGGGACGGAAGACGGGGGACGGAAGACGGGGGACGGAAGACGGGGGACGGGGGAGGAAGACGGGGACGGGAGAAGACGGGGGACGGAAGACGGAGGGGACGGAGACGGGGGACGGGAAGACGGGGGACGGGAAGACGGACGGGGAAGACGGGAGAGGGGGACGGGGAGGGAAGACGGGGGAGGAAGAGCGGGACAGGAGGAAGACAGGGGAGGAAGACGGGGAGGGAGAGACGGGGAGGAAGACGGGGGAGGGGAAACGCGGGAGGAGAGGACGGGGAGGGAAACGGGGGAGGAGGAAGACGGGGAGGGAGACGGGGAGGGAAGACGGGGAGAGGGGGGAGGGAAGACGGGGGAGGGAAGACGGGACGGGAGGGAAGACGGGAAGGGGAGGAAGACGGGGAGGAAGACGGGGAGGGAAGGACGGGGGGGAGGAAGACGGGGAGGGAAGAGGGGAGAGGGAGAACGGGGGAGGGAAGACGGGGAGGAAGACGAGGGAGGGAAAGACGGGGGAGGGAAGACGAGGGAGGGAAGACGGGGGAGGGAGAGACGGGGGAGGGAAGACGGGGAGGGGACGGAGGAGGAGGAGACGGGGAGGAGGGGGAGAAGACGGGGGAGGGGAGAGACGGGGGAGGAAGACGGGGGAGGGAAGACGGGGGAGGGGAAGACGGGGGAGGGAAGACGGGGGAGGAAGCGGGGGAAGGACGGGGGGGAAGACGGAAGACGGGGGAGGGAAGACGGGGGAGGGAAGACGGGGGAGGGAAGACGGGGGAGGGAAGACGGGGAGGAAGACGGGGGAGGGAAGACGGGGGAGGGAAGACGAGGGAGGGAGAGACGGGGAGGGAGGACGGGGAGGAGACGGGGGAGGGACGGACGGGAGGGAGGACGGGGAAGGGAAGACGGGGGAGGGAAGACGGGGGAGGGAAGACGGGGGAGGGAAGACGGGGGAGGGAAGACGGGGGAGGGAAGACGGGGGAGGGAAGACGGGGAGGAAGACGGGAGGGAGGAAGACGGGGGACGGAGGAAGACGGGGGACAGGAAGACGGGGGACGAAGACGGGGGACAGGGGACGGAGAGAAGACGAGGGGACGGAAGACGGGGGAGGAAAGGACGGGGGACGGGACGGAAGACGGGGAGGGAAGACGGGAGAGGGAAGACGGGGGACGGGAAGACGGGGACAGGGGAGGGGGACAGGGGACGGGGGACAGGGGACGGAAGACGGGGGACAGGGGACGGAAGACGGGGGACGGGGAGGGAAGACGGGGAGGGAGACGGAAGAGAGGGAAGGGGGGAAAACGGGGGAGGAACGGGGAGGGAGGACGGGGGAGGGAGAGACGGGGGAGGGAGGACGGGGAGGGAGAACGGGGGGGGGACGGGGGGAGACGGGGAGGGAAGACGGGGAGGGAAACGGGGAGGGAAGACGGGGGGAAGAGGGGGAGAAGACGGGGGAGGGAAGACGAGGGAGGGAAGACGAGGGAGGGAAGACGGGGGAGGGAAGACGGGGGAGGGAAGACGGGGAGGAGGAAGCGGGGAGGGAGGACGGGGGAGGAGGACGGGGAGGAGAAGACGGGGGAGGGAAGACGGGGGAGGAGGGACGGGGGAGGGAGGATGGGGGAGGGGGGAGGGAAGACGGGGGAGGAAAGACGGAAGACGGGGAGAGGAAGACGGGGAGGAAAGACGGGGGAGGGAAGACGGGGAGGAGACGGGGAGGAAGACGGGGGAGGGAAGACGGGGGAGGGGAAGACGGGAGGGAGGGAAGACGGAAGACGGGGAGGGAAGACGGGGGAGGGAGGACGGGGGAGGGACGGGGGAGGGAGGACGGGGGAGGGAAGAGGGGGAGGGAAGGGAGAGGGAAGACAGGGAGGGAAGACGGGGGACGTCCCCAGTCTCCCACTCCCCCCAGTCTCCCTCCAGTCTCCGTCCCAGTCCCCGCCCCGTCTCCCGCCCTGTCCCCCCCCCAGTCTCCCGCCTCCGTCCCCATTCTCCCGCCTCCCGTCCCCAGTCTCCCGTCCCCAGTCCCCATCTCCCGTCCCCAGTCCCCAGTCCCCCCTATTCCCCGCCTCCCGTCCCATTGTCCCGCTCCGTCCCAGTCTCCCGCCTCCCGTCCCAGCTCCTCCCGTCCCCAGTCTCCGTCCCCAGTCTCCCGTCCCAGTCTCCACCTCGTCCCCAGTCTCTCCAGCTCCTCCCCATCCCCGCTCCGCTCCCATCCCAGTCTCCCGCCCCCAGTCCCCCGCCCCCAGTCCCCGCCCCGTCTCCCGTCCCCAGTCTCCCGTCCCCAGTCTCCCGTCCCAGTCTCCCGCCTCCGTCCCAGTCTCCCGTCCCCAGTCTCCCGTCCCCAGTCTCCCGTCCCGTCTCCCGTCCCCAGTCTCCGTCCCCAGTCTCCCGCCTCCCGTCCCAGTCTCCCGTCCCCCCTCCCGTCTCCCGTCTCCCACCTCCCGCCTCCCGTCCCCAGTCTCCCGCCTCCCGCCCCATCTCCCGTCCCCAGTCTCCCGCCGGGGGAGGGAAGACGGGGGAGGAAGACGGGGAGGAAGACGGGGGAGGAAGGACGGGGAGGGAAGGACGGGGAGGAAGGACGGGGGAGGAGAGGAAGAGGGGGGGAAGACGGGGGAGGGAAGACGGGGAGGGAGACGGGGGAGGGGAGGGGGGGAGGGAGACGGGGGAGGGAGACGGGGGAGGGAGGACGGGGGAGGGAGACGGGGGAGGGAAGACGGGGAGGGAGACGGGGAGGGAGGACGGGGGAGGAGACGGGGGAGGGAAAGACGGGAGGGAAAGGGGAGGGAGACGGAAGACGGGGGAGGGAAGGAGGGGAGGGGAAGAAGACGGGGGAGGGAAGACGGGGGAGGGAAGACGGGGGAGGGAGACGGGGGAGGGAAGGGGGGAGGGAAGACGGGGAGGGGAAGACGGGGGAGGAGGACGGGGGAGGGAGGACGGGGAGGAGACGGGGGAGGGAAGACGGGGAGGAGGAGGGGAGGGAGAGGAGAGGGGGGGAAGACGGGGAGGGAAGACGGGGGAGGAGACGGGGGAAGGAGGACGGGGGAGAGAGGACGGGGGAGGGAAGACGGGGGAGGGAAGACGGGGGAGGGAAGACGGGGGAGGGAAGACGGGGGAGGGAAGACGGGGGAGGGAAGACGGGGGAGGGAAGACGGGGAGGGAAGACGGGGAGGGAAGACAGGGGAGGGAAGACGGAGGACGTCCCCAGTCTCCCACCTCCCGCCCCAGTCTCCCACCCAAGTCTCCCGCCTCCCGTCCCCATTCTCCCGCCTCCTGTCCCCATTCTCCCTCCTCCCGTCCCCAGTCTCCCGTCCCCAGTCCCCAGTCTCCCGTCCCCAGTCTCCCGTCCCCCAGTCTCCCGTCCCCCAGTCTCCAGTCTCCCGTCCCCAGTCTTCCCGTCCCCAGTCTCCCGTCCCCAGTTCTCCCGTCCCCAGTCTCCCGCCTCCCGTCCCCAGTCTCCCGTCCCCAGTCTCCCGCCCCCAGTCTCCCGCCCCCAGTCCCCCGCCCCCAGTCCCCCGCCCCCAGTCTCTCGCCCCCACTCCCCCGCCTCCCTTCTCCCGTCCCTAGTCTCCCGTCCCCAGTCTCCTGTCCCCAGTCTCCCGCCTCCCGTCCCCAGTCTCCCGTCCCCAGTTCTCCCGTCCCCAGTCTCCCGTCCCCAGTCTCCCGCCTCCCGTCCCCAGTCTCCGCCCCCGTCCCCGCCCCCAGTCTCCCGCCCCACTCCCCCGCCTCCCTTCTCCCGTCCCCAGTCTCCCGTCCCCAGTCTCCTGTCCCCAGTCTCCCGCCTCTCGTCCCCAGTCTCACGCTCTCGTCCCCAGTCTCCCACCTCCCGTCCCAGGCTCCCGCCTCCGTCCCCAGTCTCCCATCCCCAGTCTCCCGTCCCGTGCCTCCCGTCCCCCACCTCCCGTCCCCAGTCTCCGTCCCCAGTCTCCCGTCCCCAGTCTCCCGCCTCCATTCTCGCGTCCCCAGTTTCCCGCCGGGGGAGGGAAGACGGTGGAGGGAGGATGGGGGACGGGGGAGGGAAGACGGGGGAGGGAAGACGGGGGAGGGAAGACGGGGGAGGGAAGACGGGGGAGGGAAGACGGGGGAGGGAAGACGGGGGAGAGAAGACGGGGAAGAGAAGACGGGGAAGAGAAGACGGGGAAGAGAAGACGGAAGACGGGGGAGGGAAGACGGGGGAGGGAAGACGGGGGAGGGAAGACGGGGGAGGGAAGACGGGGGAGGGAGGACGGGGGAGGGAGGACGGGGGGAGGGAGGACGGGGGAGGGAGGACGGGGGAGGGAGAAAGGGGGAGGGAGAACGGGGGAGGGAGAACGGGGGAGGGAGAACGGGGGAGGGAAGACGGGAGGGAGAACGGGGGAGGGAGAACGGGGGAGGGAAGACGGGAGGGAAGACGGGGGAGGGAAGACGGGGGAGGGAAGACGGGGGACGGAAGACGGGGGATGTCCCCAGTCTCCCACCTCCCGCCCCCAGTCTCCCGTCCCCAGTCTCCCGCCTCCCGTCTCCAGTCTCCCGCCCCCAGTCCCCAGTCTCCCGCCCCCAGTCTCCCGTCCCCAGTCTCCCGTCCCCAGTCTCCCGCCTATATTCTCCCGCCTACCGTCCCCAGTGTCCCGCCTCCCGTCCCCAGTCTCCCGCCTCCCGTCCCCAATCTCCCACCTCCCTTCCCCAGTCTCCGGTCCCCAGTCTCCCGCCTCCCGTCCCCAGTCTCACGCCCCCAGTCTCCCGCCTCCAGTCCCCCGTCCCCAGTCTCCCGTCCCCAGTCTCCCGCCTCCCGTCCCCAGTCTCCCGTCCCCAGTCTCCCATCTCCCGTCCCCAGTCTCCCGTCCCCAGTCTCCCGTCCCCAGTCTCCCGTCCCCAGTCTCCTGTCCCCAGTCTCCTGTCCCCAGTCTCCCGCCTCCCGTCCCCAGTCTCCCGTCCCCAGTTTCCCGTCCCCATTCTCCCGTCCCCATTCTCCCGTCCACAGTCTCCCGCCTCCAGTCTCCCATCCCCAGTCTCCCGCCTCCCGTCCCCAGTCTCCCGCCTTCCGTCCCCAGTCTCCCGTCCCCAGTCTCCCGTCCCAGTCTCCCGCCTCCAGTCTCCCATCCCCAGTCTCCCGCCTCCGTCCCCAGTCTCCCGCTTCCGTCCCCAGTCTCCCATCCCCAGTCTCCCGCCTCCCGTCCCCGCCTCCCGTCCCCGCCTCCCGTCCCCAGTCTCCCGTCCCCAGTCTCCGTCCCCAGTCTCCCGTCCCCAGTCTCCCGTCCCCAGTCTCCCGTCCCAGTCTCCCACCTCCTGTCCCCAGCCTCCCGTCCCCAGTCTCCTGCCTCCCGTCTCCCGTCCCCCGCCTCCCGTCCCCGCCTCCCATCCCCAGTCTCCCGCCTCCAGTCTCCCATCCCCAGTCTCCTGCCTCCCGTCCCCAGTCTCCCGCCTTCCGTCCCCAGTCTCCCGTCCCAGTCTCCCGCCTCCCGTCCCCGCCTCCCGTCCCCAGTCTCCCGTTTCCGTCCCCAGTCTCCCGTTTCCCGTCCCAGTCTCCCGTCCCCAGTCTCCCATCTCCCGTCCCCAGTCTCCCGTCCCCAGTCTCCCGCCTCCAGTCTCCCATCCCCAGTCTCCCGCCTCCCGTCCCCAGTCTCCCGCCTTCCGTCCCCAGTCTCCCATCCCAGTCTCCCGCCTCCCGTCCCCCGCCTCCCGTCCCCCGCCTCCCGTCCCCAGTCTCCCGTCCCCAGTCTCCCGTCCCCAGTCTCCCGTCCCCAGTCTCCCGTCCCCGTCTACCCGTCCCAGTCTCCCACCTCCTGTCCCCAGCCTCCCGTCCCCAGTCTCCTGCCTCCCGTCTCCCGTCCCCCGCCTCCCGTCCCCGCCTCCCATCCCCAGTCTCCCGCCTCCAGTCTCCCGCCTCCAGTCTCCCATCCCCAGTCTCCCGCCTCCCGTCCCAGTCTCCCGCCTTCCGTCCCCAGTCTCCCGTCCCCAGTCTCCCGCCTCCCGTCCCCGCCTCTCGTCCCCAGTCTCCCGTTTCCCGTCCCAGTCTCCCGTTTCCGTCCCCAGTCTCCCGTCCCCAGTCTCCCATCTCCCGTCCCCAGTCTCCCGTCCCCAGTCTCCCGTCCCCAGTCTCCCGTCCCAGTCTCCCGTCCCCAGTCCCCATCTCCCGTCCCCAGTCTCCCGTCCCCAGTCTCCCGTCCCCAGTCTCCCGTCCCCAGTCTCCCGTCCCCAGTCTCCCGCCTCCCGTCCCAGTCTCCCGTCCCCAGTCTCCCGTCCCCAGTCTCCTGCCTCCCGTCCCCCGTCTCCCATTTCCCGTCCCCGCCTCCTGTCTCCCGTCCCCCGCCTCCCGTCCCCGCCTCCCGTCCCCAGTCTCCCGTCCCCAGTCTCCTGCTCCCGTCCCCCGCCTCCCGTCCCCTGCCTCCGTCCCCTGTCTCCCGTCCCCCGCCTCCCGTCCCCAGTCTCCCGTCCCCAGTCTCCTGCCTCCCGTCCCCCGCCTCCCGTCCCCCGCCTCCCGTCCCCAGTCTCCCGTCCCCAGTCTCCTGCCTCCCGTCCCCCGCCTCCCGTCCCCCGCCTCCCGTCTCCCGTCCCCAGTCTCCCGCCTCCCGTCCCCAGTCTCCCGCCTCCCGTCCCCAGTCTCCAGCCTTCCGTCCCCAGTCTCCCGCCTTCCGTCCCCAGTCTCCCGCCTTCCGTCCCCAGTCTCCGTCCCCAGTCTCCCGCCTCCCGTCCCCAGTCTCCCGTCCCCAGTCTCCCGCCTCCAGTCTCCCGTCCCCAGTCTTCCGCCCCCAGCCGCCTCCCGTAAACTGCCTCCCGTCCCCAGTCCCCGCCTCCCGTCCCCAGTCTCCCATCCCCAGTCTCCCGTCCCCCGCCTCCCGTCCCCCGCCTCCCATCCCCAGTCTCCCGCCTCCAGTCCCCAGTCTCCCGCCTCCAGTCTCTCGTCCCCAGTCTCTCGTCTCCCGTCCCCGTCCCCCATCCCCAGTCTCCCGTCCCCAGTCTCCCGACCCCGTCCCCAGTCTCCCGTCCCCAGTCTCCCGCCTCCCGTCCCCAGTCTCCCGTCCCCAGTCTCCCGTCCCCAGTCTCATGTCCCCAGTCTCTCGTCTCCCGTCCCCCGTCCCCCATCCCCAGTCTCCCGTCCCCAGTCTCCCGACCCGTCCCCAGTCTCCCGTCCCCAGTCTCCCACCTCCCGTCCCCAGTCTCCCGCCTCCCGTCCCCAGTCTCCCGCCTCCCGTCCCCAGTCTCCCGTCCCCCGTCCCCAGTCTCCCGTCCCCAGTCTCCCGCCTCCCGTCCCCAGTCTCCCGCCTCCCGTCCCCAGTCTACCGCCTCCCATCCCCAGTCTACCGCCTCCCGTCCCCAGTCTCCCACCTCCCGTCCCCAGTCTCCCACCTCCCGTCCCCAGTCTCCCGCTTCCCGTCCCCAGTCTCCCATCCCCAGTCTCCCGTCCCCCGCCTCCCGTCCCCAGTCTCCCGCCTCCCGTCCCCAGTCTCCCGCTTCCCGTCCCCCGCCTCCTGTCCCCAGTCTCCGTCCCCAGTCTCCCGTCACCCGCCCCCAGCCGCCTCCTGTAAACTGCCTCCCGTCCCCCGCCTCCCGTCCCAGTCTCTCCTTGATGTTACCAGTTTCCTCCTTGATGTTATTCTCCTCCTCAATGTTTCTCGCCTCCACGTCCGTGATGTTACTCAGATTTTGTATGTTATTCTCCTCCTTGATCTCCTCAATGCTACTCTTCTCCACTTCCTTGATGGTATCTCCTCAATGTTACTCAGATATTTTTTGTTATTCTCCTCCTTGATGTTATTCTCCTCCTCCTCAATGTTTCTCGCCTCCACGTCCGTGATGTTACTCAGATTTTGTATGTTATTCTCCTCCTTGATCTCCTCAATGCTACTCTTCTCCATTTCCTTGATGGTACTCTCCTCAATGTTACTCGCCTCCAATTCCATGATGTTACTCAGATATTTTTTGTTATTCTCCTCCTTGATGTTATTCTCCTCCTTCTCAATGTTTCTCGCTTCTACATCCATGATATTACTCAGATTTTGCATGTTATTCTCCTCCTTGATGGTACTCTCCTCAATGTTACTCCTCTCCTCTTCCATGATGGTACTCTCCTCCTCAATCTTATTCTCCTTCTTGATGTTATTCTCCTCCTCAATGTTTCTCGCTTCCACATCCATGATATTACTCAGATTTTTTATGTCATTCTCCTCCTTGATGTTACTCGCCACCTCCTCCTTCTCCTCCACGTCCATGACGTTACTCTCCACCTCCTCCTTCTCCGTGATGTTATTCTCCACCCTTTCCTCCTCTAAGATGTTACTTTCTTCCACCACCATCTCCTCATGGTCTTCCTCCTCCCTATAAGTAGATGAGACAGTGAGGGTTCAGATCAAACTAATGTCTGTGCTCTACATATGTATAAATGATGAACATCAGTGATTAATGAAGAAGGGAGCCATAAACATGTGTAATTTACCAAACTTGTCCTCAACTTGTACCCGCACATCAAAGCCTGAACCTATAACTAAACCCCCTCACAATACTAATGCCTCATCCACATCACCTGTCCTCCAATCTTTAGTCCAAACTCACTACCTCTCTTCATTCATTACTTTCCTAATATATAGCAGTCACTGAGGAGCTGAGGGTTTTCAGTATAAAATTATATTAACCTGCAGATTAACCCAATATCTGCAGGTTAATAGCATTCCTTTACCTGACAGGTTTGCGTTAATGGGGAACACATTTGTATCAATTTATTTTGTTACTCTATAATTGATCTACCACCCCCAGCCTCATCCTGTACAATGCGCCCCATCTGCTAGAGATGTTTCTGCAGGTAGAAATAATGATTGCTAGTTATATCATAGGAACAATCAGGGGCGCACCTATTATGATGCGACCTGAGTCGGTTGCCTCAGGTGGTGCCACCTGCTGGTGAACAGAGGGCGGCATCCATGGAGGGCCCCTCAAAATGCCACTCCCGCTTCTATAGTTTGACTCGGGGGCCCCAATTAGAACTTCTGCTATGAAACCTCATGATTTCTATGTTTGCCCCTGGTGCAGAATACATTGTCCCTCTGCTGCAGGATTGATTGGCCATAACTTACACACCAGGTCCAGTGCCGCCCCTCGGTACATACATCCAGCCATGTTTCTCCCGAGCGGTGATTGGTTGGTGGCGCTTATCCGCCTTCCCGCTCCCACATCTCTTGCTCAACCCAATTGGACGGCCCCTGATATTAGCGTCGGAAAGAGCCATGTGCGGCGCTTGTGATTGGCTAAGTGTTTCAGGAGGAGGCGTGGTCTGTTGGGGGAGAAGCGCCATTTTACCAACTTAGTGCAGTGGCGGCTTGTCGATGCTCAGACTGCAGGTCGTTGCATGTGGTGCGTGGACAGTGCTGCACGGGGGACATGTCTGACTAGTCAGTGCCAGGCAACCGCTACATTACAGCTGCCCAGAGTTTTGTAGACGTGTGCCAGAGATAATAGGTGCTGCCTCCTGTGTGTATGCTATAAGGATGCAGGACTGTGTCTGCCTACAGGACCACGCTCTGCCGCCATTATTGTGTGTCTGTATGGTTGTGCAAAGCCTGCCCTTGCCATTAATAATCCTGGTTCTGGATTCTTCCATGTAGTTCTTGTATGTGCGTGCGATGGCGCTGACATCACTGTGTTCTCAATTTTACAGGATTGCTATAAATCTGTATGAACCAGATGTATTTGTACCGATTGTAAAAATGTACTATTGAGGGTGGGGGGGGGGGCGCCATTCTTCAGTTGGCTTCAGGCAGCAGGGAGGCTTGGTTCACCCCTGGAAACAATATACATTAATAGTATAAATAGACTTACCCGACTCCATGAGGATGGTGGGCCCCAAATCTCCAATACAGAAACCAAAGCGCAGGCACCATTTTCTAAAAAGGAGAAAAGATAGAAGAGAATGAATGACCCCATAGGAGGTGAACACAACAAATGCTGCACAGTCAGATATAGTGTTAATAGATTATTGTGATCAATTAACAAAGTGCAAAGTGAAAGAATAAAAGTAAAATATAAACCCCGTCAATATCTGGTGACCGCTGTTTGCACTTAAACTCACACTAAGTGTGTGAAGAATCTCGACAGGGGGCAGAGGCACAACGATTGCGGTTGCAAAGAGCCCAACAGCATCAGGCCCATGCTGGAGAGGGGCCTCCGACACCAGCAACTATCTGTGCTGGATATGCGTTCAAGGATGTATATTCAACTGAAATAAATTGTGGTGCAGAGACTCCCTGGCTCCCTGCACTGCAATACATGCTGCCGGCCAAACTGAGGCAAGTCACTGGCGGTGCATTGCAGTAAGGAGGCATAGAAGAGAATGTCGCTCGTCGAAGGAGGAGAGGGGGAGAGTAGAATTGTTTATTTGTTTTTATATTTGTTGGAGAACAGCAGGGACATTATTACTGGAAGAAGCCTATACCAAGATGGGGGACATATATTACTGGAAGGGGCCGAGAAAGAGGGAGATTATACCAGGAAGAGCCAAAGATGGGGACATTATACCAGGAAGGGGCCAAGAATGGGGGATATTATACCAGGAAGATGCCCAGGATGGTGACATTATACTAGGAAGGGACCAAGGATCGGGACATTATGCCAGGATGGGGGAAATACATTCCTGGAAGGGGCCAAGGATGGGGGAGGATTATACCAGGAAGAGGCCCAGGTTGGGGACATTATACCAGGAAGGGGCCAAGGATGGGGACATTATGCCAGGATGGGGACATTATATTACTGGAATGGGTCCCGGTTAGGGGCATTATATCAGGATTAGGAACATATTTTACTGGAAGACGCCCAGGTTGGGGACATTATACCAGGAAGGGGCCAAGGATGGGGACATTATGCCAGGATGGGGACATTATATTACTGGAATGGATCCCGGATAGGGGCATTATATCAGGATTAGGAACATATTTTACTGGAAGACGCCAGGATGGGGGACATTATACAAGGATGGGAGACATATGATGGGGACATTATGCCAGGATGGGGACATTATATTACTGGAATGGGCCCCGGATAGGGGCATTATATCAGAATTAAGAACATATTTTACTGGAAGACGCCCAGGATGGGGGACATTATACAAGGATGGGAGACATATGATGGATAAGTATCTGCCTGTATTTCTTATATCTGAGAAATGTATACTGTACATCCTCTGACAATAATAATCTGAACTTAACCTAAACTAATGGTTTCGCAAATTGTTTAGGATTTTCTTATGTTACCGTCTATACTCGAGTATAAGCCGAGGCCCCTAATTTTACCCTCCAAAACTAGGGAAACTTATTGACCTGATTTAAAATTCCCACTTCCTTGTGATGACGGCCAGCAGTGTAGAAACGCCCACACGTCCCCAATTAATGCAAATCTTTAATAGCATTAGTGTTTTCTATAGGTCAAATTAACTTTTGGGGACCCCTAGGCTCTAAGGCCCAGGTGCAATTGCATCCCCTGCACCTGTTAGTTACACCCCTGAACCTGAGATCACTCATGACCCGAGGGTACAGTGGCTTGTTGGATCCTACTATAAGTACACTATAAGGCCCTGTGCCCACATTGCTTTATTTTATCTTGCAGATTTGGTGCAGATAGTCCTCCATACAAAATAATGGGACCCACATATCCCCTCATACAAAATAATAAGACCCACATAGTCCTCCATGCAAAATAATGGGACCCACATAGCCCCACATAAAAAATAATGGGACCCACATAGCCCTCCATACAAAATAATGGGACCCACTGTACAATGGGTGTAATCCTCTGTATCTGTATTATTCTGTGTATATACACTGCACAGTACCACTTCTCCTGTCCTGTATACTGGGTGTAATCCTCAGTATCTATATTATTCTGTATATATACACACTGCACAGTACCACTTCTCCTGTCCTGTATACTGGGTGTAATCCTCAGTATCTGTATTACTCTGTATATATACACTGCACAGTACCACTTCTCCTGTCCTGTATACTGGGTGTGATCCTCAGTATCTGTATTATTCTGTATATACACTGCACAGTACCACTTCTCCTGTCCTGTATACTGGATGTAATCCTCAGTGTCTGTATTATTTTGTATATATACACTGCACAGTACCACTTCTCCTGTCCTGTATACTGGGTGTAATCCTCAGTGTCTGTATTATCCTGTATATATACACTGCACTGTACCACTTCTCCTGTCCTGTATACTGGGTGTAATCCTCAGTATCTGTATTATTCTATATATATACTCTGCACAGTACCACTTCTCCTGTCCTGTATACTGGGTGTAATTCTCAGTATCTGTATTATTCTGTATATACACTGCACAGTACCACTTCTCCTGTCCTGTATACTGGGTGTGATCCTCAGTATCTGTATTATTCTGTATATACACTGCACAGTACCACTTCTCCTGTCCTGTATACTGGGTGTAATCCTCAGGATCTGTATTATCCTGTATATACACTGCAATGATCAGTCAATCCCAGCTGGTCATACACATCAATAGTGCACATTAAAAACAAGTTTGGAAAAAACAGTTTAAAAATACAGACGGTTGTAGCAAAGTGGCAAAACCTAGAGAAAGAGCATAAACAATTACCAGAATACCAACAACAGGCACATATTCTACTGTAAACCATTTCTATACAAAATAATATGACCACATAGCCCTCCATACAAAATAATGGGACCACATAGCCCTCCATACAAAATAACGGGACCACATAGCCCTCCATACAAAATAATGGGACCACATAGCCCTCCATACAAAATAATGGGACCACATAGCCCTCCATACAAAATAATGGGACCACATAGCCCTCCATACAAAATAAGGGGACCACATAGCCCTCCAAACAAAATAAGGGGACCACATAGCCCTCCATACAAAATAAGGGGACCACATAGCCCTCCATACAAAATAAGGGGAACACATAGCCCTGCATACAAAATAAGAGGACCACATAGCCCTCCATACAAAATAAGGGGACCACATAGCCCTCCATACAAAATAATGGGACCATATAGTCTTATATATAGTATCATTGGCCCTACATTAAAAATATATAATAGTCATAAATATTGTAAGGAGCCGATGATGAGCAAGAAAGTCAGAAATCAATGAAATCTGGTGGTGAATGGGGAAATCCTCAGGTATCTATGTAGAATGTTGCAGACATTGATCCTCTGACAATAATCATCTGGAAATCACCTAACTGAGGGTTTCCCATTGTTTTATGTTTTAACCCTTGTACTGGTACCATGAAACCCTCCATGTGTAATCTGTATGGAGCCACACTGGCCCCTCCATGTGTAATCTGTATGGGCCACACTGGCCCCTCCATGTGTAATCTGTATGGGGCCACACTGGCCCCTCCATGTGTAATCTGTATGGAGCCACACTGGCCCCTCCATGTGTAATCTGTATGGAGCCACACTGGCCCCTTCATGTGTAATCTGTATGGGGCCACACTGGCCCCTCCATGTGTAATCTGTATGGAGCCACACTGGCCCCTCCATGTGTAATCTGTATGGGGCCAAATTGGCCTCTCCATGTGTAATCTGTATGGAGCCACACTGGCCCCTCCATGTGTAATCTGTATGGGGCCACATTGGCCCCTCCATGTGTAATCTGTATGGGCCACACTGGCCCCTCCATGTGTAATCTGTATGGAGCCACACTGGCCCCTCCATGTGTAATCTGTATGGAGCCACACTGGCCCCTCCATGTGTAATCTGTATGGGGCCACACTGGCCCCTCCATGTGTAATCTGTATGGAGCCACACTGGCCCCTCCATGTGTAATCTGTATGGGGCCACACTGGCCCCTCCATGTGTAATCTGTACGGGCCACACTGGCCCCTCCATGTGTAATCTGTATGGAGCCACACTGGCCCCTCCATGTGTAATCTGTATGGAGCCACACTGGCCCCTCCATGTGTAATCTGTATGGAGCCACACTGGCCCCTCCATGTGTAATCTGTATGGCGTCACACTGGCCCCCCATGTGTAATCTGTATGGGGCCACACTGGCCCCTCCATGTGTAATCTGTATGGGGCCACACTGGCCCTCCATGTGTAATCTGTATGGAGCCACACTGGCCCTCCATGTGTAATCTGTATGGGGCCACACTGGCCCCTCCATGTGTAATCTGTATGGAGCCACACTGGCCCCTCCATGTGTAATCTGTATGGGGCCACACTGGCCCCTCCATGTGTAATCTGTACGGAGCCACACTGGCCCCTCCATGTGTAATCTGTATGGAGCCACACTGGCCCCTCCATGTGTAATCTGTATGGAGCCACACTGGCCCCTCCATGTGTAATCTGTATGGAGCCACACTGGCCCCTCCATGTGTAATCTGTATGGGGCCACACTGGCCCCTCCATGTGTAATCTGTATGGGGCCACACTGGCCCCTCCACGTGTAATCTGTATGGAGCCACACTGGCCCCTCCATGTGTAATCTGTATGGGGCCACACTGGCCCTCCATGTGTAATCTGTATGGGGCCACACTGGCCCCTCCTGTAATCTGTATGGGGCCACACTGGCCCCTCCATGTGTAATCTGTATGGGGTCACACTGGCCCCTCCATGTGTAATCTGTATGGAGCCACACTGGCCCCTCCATGTGTAATCTGTATGGGGCCACACTGGCCCCTCCATGTGTAATCTGTATGGGGCCACACTGGCCCCTCCATGTGTAATCTGTATGGGGCCACACTGGCCCTCCATGTGTAATCTGTATGGGGCCACACTGGCCTCTCCATGTGTAATCTGTATGGAGCCACACACTGGCCCCTCCATGTGTAATCTGTATGGAGCCACACTGGCCCCTCCATGTGTAATCTGTATGGGGCCACACTGGCCCCTCCATGTGTAATCTGTATGGAGCCACACTGGCCCCTCCATGTGTAATCTGTATGGAGCCACACTGGCCCCTCCATGTGTAATCTGTATGGGGCCACATTGGCCCCTGGTACAATCAAGGGTTAAATGAATTGATAACAAAATAAATGATAAAACCCTGAAAGAATAAAGGGGAGACAAGCCCTGACCTCACTCTCCAGAGACTGCAGAACAATCAGCTGCCTGTGGCCTCTGCTCCTTATATAGTGCGCGTGACATCATAGTACACAATAGGATGAGGAACATTCCATGACGTCATCAGACTGTAACAACCAATCAGATTCCAGCTTTAAGGCTTTGAAATGAAAGCTGGTCTCTGATAGGTTGCCATAGGCAACAGCTCTCGTGATGCTAAAAGAAAGCAGGAATCTGATTGGTTGCTATGGGCAACCACGCTAATACTGAGAAAAACGTGTAAAACCCGCCCGCAGTGATAATGAGCGGTGATGTGGAGATCAGGAGAGCGGGTTATACCGGGAGAAAAGACAACATTATAAGTCCTTATAGTTGTTAATTTACATAGCCACGCCCCCAAACGGCAGGTCAGGAGCGACGTGATGAAGTCATCGGTCCCCCGTATCTGGGTCACTCGCAGGACGCCGCCATCACCCGGGAGAGCGGCCGCACTGCATGATGGGAGCTGTAGTTCTACAGGAGCTCTAGAATGGCTGAGTCACATGTGCAGGGTGGTGACTCTGTACAGGTCTGCTCCAATGTCTGCACACAGTCATATAACAGGGAAAGATGGACGAGGTCACCTCACACTGCACACCACCTGAGACACTTATACAGGGGACCAGAGATGTGTACAGGCAGTATATACTCCAGAGCTGTACTCACTGTGTACATACATTACATTACTGACCTGAGTTACCTCCTGTATTATACTCCAGAGCTGCACTCACTATTCTGCTGGTGCAGTCACTGTATACATTACATTACTGATCCTGAGTTACCTCCTGTATTATACTCCAGAGCTGCACTCACTATTCTGCTGGTGCAGTCACTGTGTACATACATTACTGATCCTGAGTTACCTCCTGTGTTATACTCCAGAGCTGCACTCACTATTCTGCTGGTGCACTCACTGTATACATACATTACATCACTGACCCTGAGTTACCTCCTGTATTATACTCCAGAGCTGCACTCACTATTCTGCTGGTGCAGTCACTGTGTACATACATTACATCACTGACCTGAGTTACCTCCTGTATTATACTCCAGAGCTGCACTCACATATTCTGCTGGTGCAGTCACTGTGTACATACATTACATTACTGATCCTGAGTTACCTCCTGTACTTATACTCCAGAGCTTCACTCCTATTCTGCTGGTGCAGTCACTGTGTACATACATTACATTACTGATCCTGAGTTCCCTCCTGTATTATACTCCAGAGCTGCACTCACTATTCTGCTGATGCACTCACTGTGTACATACATTACATTACTGATCCTGAGGTTACCTCCTGTAATTATTACTCCAAGAGCTGCACTCACTTCTGTGCAGTCACTGTGTAAAATACATTACTGTCTGGTTACTCTGTATATATCAGAGTGCACTACATTTGGTGCAGTACTGTGTATACATTACATTACTGATCCTGAGTTACCTCCTGTATTATACTCCAGAGCTGCACTCACTATTCTGCTGGTGCAGTCACTGTGTACATACATTACATTACTGATCCTGAGTTACCTCCTGTATTATACTCCAGAGCTGCACTCACTATTCTGCTGGTGCAGTCACTGTGTACATACATTACATAGATCCTGAGTTACCTCTGTATTATACTCCAGAGCTGCACTCACTATTTGCTGGTGCAGTCACTGTGTAATACATTACATTACTGATCCTGAGTTACCTCCTGTATATACTCCAGAGCTGCACTCACTATTCTGCTGGTGCAGTCACTGTGTACATACATTACATTACTGATCCTGAGTTACCTCCTGTATATATACTCCAGAGCTGCACTCACTATTCTGCTGGTGCAGTCACTGTGTACATACATTACATTACTGATCCTGAGTTACCTCCTGTATTATACTCCAGAGCTGCACTCACTATTCTGCTGGATGCAGTCACTGTGTACATACATTACATTACTGATCCTGAGTTACCTCCTGTATTATACTCCAGAGCTGCACTCACTATTCTGCTGGTGCAGTCACTGTGTACATACATTACATTACTGATCCTGAGTTACCTCCTGTATTATACTCCAGAGCTGCACTCACTATTCTGCTGGTGAGTCATGTGTATACATTAATTTCTGACTGAGTTACTCTATTATCAGAGCTGCACTCACTTGTGTGCAGTCACTGTTAATACATTACATTTGATCTGGTTACCCTGATTATACTCCAGAGCTGACTCACTATTCTGCTGGTGCAGTCACTGTGTACATACATTATGATCCTGATACTCCTGTATTATACTCCAGAGCTGCACTCACTATTCTTGCAGCATGGTGTCAAGTCCGGACCCCGTGTACATATCGCATGTGAGCACTTGTAACATGATCCTGAGTTACCTCCTGTATTATACTCCAGAGCTGCACTCACTATTCTGCTGGTGCAGTCACTGTGTACATACATTACATTACTGATCCTGAGTTACTCCTGTATTATACTCCAGAGCTGCACTCACTATTCTGCTGGTGCAGTCACTGTGTACATACATTACATTACTGATCCTGAGTTACATATATAAATCTTTATGTGCCAAGCACAATGCCGAGCGACGGATGTAGAGATGTAAGCCTGTACATCACCAAGCACAATGCCGAGCGTCTGATAGAGCGGTGTAAACCTGTACATCACCAAGCACAATGCCAAACGTCAGAGGGAGCAGTGTAAAGGGAGAGCTGCTGGAGGAGGGATAGTTTGGGATTAGAGGGCTTATTGCCTTACAGTCCTTGTATACTTATACTGCTGCTGACGCCTAAAGACAAAAGTCTGTTTCAGGGCTAGATTTTTTCTTTTACCTAATAATACTGGAAAGTTTGCAGGCAGATATAGCATCTACCTAATATAAAATGTGCAAGGCATGCGGTAAGAGGCCGGGAAGTGGACATAGTGCTGATGGCGCCCGCAGAAGCTGTGGCCAGGTGAAATTATGCCTGCAAGAACAAACACACTCATCCATGGGACCTAACTTCCCTCTTTACAGGGGGGGCGCGGGACACCAGTCTTGAAGCCAGAGCAGTGTAAACAGGCGGTGGGTTGGATGGTAGATAATGCTTCCAGTATGTTTCCCAGCATTACCCTGTCTTCCACACGGTCCAGTCTTCAGTCTCACTAGCCCAGATGCTGGACGGTGAGCGGTGATGGACGGTGAGCGGTGGTGGACGGTGAGAGGAGATGGACGGGTGAGCGGTGATGGGCGGTGAGTGGTGATGAACGGTGAGCGGTGATGGACGGTGAGCGGGATGGGCGTGAAAGGAGATGGACGGTGAGCGGTGATGGACGGTGAGCGGTGATGGACGGTGAGCGGTGATGGACGGTGAGCGGTAATGGACGGTGAGCGGCGATGGGCGGTGAAAGGAGATGGACGGTGAGCGGTGATGGACGGTGAGCGGTGATGGACGGTGATAGGTGATGGACGGTGAGAGGTGATGGACGGTGAGCGGTGATGGACGGTGACTGGCGATGGACGGTGAGGGCGATGGACGGTGAAGTGGCGATGGACGGTGAGCGGTGATGGACGGTGAGAGGCGATGGACGGTGAGCGGCGATGGACGGTGAGCGGCGATGGACGGTGAGCGGTGATGGATGGTGAGCGGGATGGACGGTGACTGGCGATGGACGGTGACTGGCGATGGACGGTGAGCGGCGATGGACGGTGAGCGGCGATGGACGGTGAGCGGCGATGGACGGTGACTGGCGATGGACGGTGAGCGGCGATGGACGGTGAGCGGGATGGACGGTGACTGGCGATGGACGGTGACTGGCGATGGACGTGGTGAGCGGCGATGGACGGTGAACGGCGATGGACGGTGAGCGGCGATGGACGGTGAGCGGCGATGGACGGTGAGCGGCGATGGACGGTGAGCGGTGATGGACGGTGAGCGGCGATGGACGGTGAGCGGCGATGGACGGTGACTGGCGATGGACGGTGACTGGCGATGGACGGTGAGCGGCGATGGACGGTGAACGGCGATGGACGGTGAGCGGCGATGGACGGTGAGCGGCGATGGACGGTGAGCGGCGATGGACGGTGAGCGGCGATGGACGGTGAGAGGCGATGGACGGTGAGAGGAGATGGACGGTGAGCGGTGATGGACGGTGAGAGGCGATGGACGGTGAGCGGCGATGGACGGTGAGAGGCGATGGACGGTGAGAGGAGATGGACGGTGAGCGGTGATGGACGGTGACTGGCGATGGACGGTGAGCGGTGATGACGGTGACTGGCGATGGACGGTGAGCGGTGATGGACGGTGACTGGCGATGGACGGTGACTGGCGATGGACGGTGAGAGGCGATGGACGGTGAGTGGCGATGGACGGTGAGCGGCGATGGACGGTGAGCGGCGATGGACGGTGAGCGGCGATGGACGGTGAGCGGCGATGGACGGTGAGCGGCGATGGACGGTGAGCGGTGATGGACGGTGAGCGGCGATGGACGGTGAGCGGTGATGGACGGTGAGCGGTGATGGACGGTGACTGGTGATGGACGGTGACTGGCGATGGACGGTGAGAGGCGATGGACGGTGAGCGGCGATGGACGGTGAGAGGTGAGCTATGGTGAGAGGTGATGGACGGTGACTGGCGGATGGACGGTGAGTGGCGATGGACGGTGAGCGGCGATGGACGGTGAGCGGCGATGGACGTGAGGTGAGAGGCGATGGACGGTGAGAGGCGATGGACGGTGAGAGGCGATGGACGGTGAGCGGCGATGGACGGTGAGCGGCGATGGACGGTGAGCGGCGATGGACGGTGAGCGGCGATGGACGGTGACTGGCGATGGACGGTGAGCGGCGATGGACGGTGACTGGCGATGGACGGTGACTGGCGATGGACGGTGAGCGGCGATGGACGGTGACGGCGATGGACGGTGAGCGGCGATGGACGGTGAGCGGCGATGGACGGTGAGCGGCGATGGACGGTGAGCGGCGATGGACGGTGAGCGGTGATGGACGGTGAGCGGCGATGGACGGTGAGCGGCGATGGACGGTGACTGGCGATGGACGGTGACTGGCGATGGACGGTGAGCGGCGATGGACGGTGAACGGCGGATGGACGGTGAGCGGGAGCGCGATGGACGGTGAGCGGCGATGGACGGTGAGCGGCGGACATGGACGGTGAGCGGCGATGGACGGTGAGAGGCGATGGACGGTGAGAGGAGATGGACGGTGAGCGGGATGGACGGTGAGAGGCGATGGACGGTGAGCGGCGATGGACGGTGAGAGGCGATGGACGGTGAGAGGAGATGGACGGTGAGCGGTGATGGACGGTGATGGCGATGGACGGTGAGAGACGGTGATGGACGGTGAATGGCGATGGACGGTGAGCGGTGATGGACGGTGACTGGCGATGGACGGTGGACTGGCGATGGACGGTGAGGGGCGGATGGACGGTGAGTGGCGATGGACGGTGAGCGGCGATGGACGGTGAGCGGCGATGGACGGTGAGCGGCGATGGACGGTGAGCGGCGATGGACGGTGACGTGAGCGGCGCATGGACGAGGTGAGCGGTGATGGACGGTGAGCGGCGGATGGACGGTGAGCGGTGATGGACGGTGAGCGGTGATGGACGGTGACTGGTGATGGACGGTGACTGGCGATGGACGGTGAGAGGCGATGGACGGTGAGCGGCGATGGACGGTGAGAGGTGAGCTATGGTGAGAGGTGATGGACGGTGACTGGCGATGGACGGTGAGTGGCGATGGACGGTGAGCGGCGATGGACGGTGAGCGGCGATGGACGGTGAGAGGCGATGGACGGTGAGAGGCGATGGACGGTGAGAGGCGATGGACGGTGAGCGGCGATGGACGGTGAGCGGCGATGGACGGTGAGCGGCGATGGACGGTGAGCGGCGAGGGTCGGTGAGCGGCGAGCTATGGTGAGAGGTGATGGACGGTGAAGTCACTGACCCAACCTAAGAAGGTGCAACGAAGAGGGAGGACAGCAGCGCAGAGAAGGAGGGGTCCGCAGCACCTCTATAGGCAGAAGGCAGTGGGGGGCCGGACGGAGAAGGCGGGAAACTGTTCCGCAGAGCACCTCCATGAGGCAAGTTCTCATTCATTCTCTGAATTGTGAAGCGCTGTGCAATATCTTGGCTCTATATATATAAAGATTATTATTATTATTGACAGGAGTTTTAGAACTTGTAATAAAGTTATTTTGCACTTAAATGGGGACGACTTTGTGGGGTCTGATATCGGGGGATTATTTATTGAAAGTGTTAATAGATCCGTAATTCACACAAATATCGTTTCTGCATTTCCCTTTTATTACTGGTCAGTTGCATTGTGTTCTTATCTATAGTTCATGACTACAAAATAAACATTAACACAATTACTGGATAATAAACGATTTAAAGGGAAACTCCACCAAAAAACAAAAAAAATAAGGTTCCTGATTGCTGGAGAAGTGCAGGAAAATAACCCTTTCCTCTCCATCTTGTAATGACAGATAGGACCATAGGGTCCAGAGATCCTATAAGATATGGACAAGGTAAATCACGAAAACGTATTTCTTGAATTTGAGATTTGCAGTTCTAGGTGGATTTTCTCCTTAATTAACAAGAATTGGGTATTCGATACATGAGTAAAAGGTTACAATCCTGGGCGGATCAGAAGGACGGCCCCGAGCTTCCTGCCGGCTCTGCGGGTTTCGGCTGCTCTTCTTCCTCTGGTCACATGATGGCGCATTTTTTGGGGTAGTTCTCGCAGTAAGCTTTATTCTCCAGGCCGTAGACATAATATTCCCTCTGTTTCCCCTTCCAGGTGTAATGGACTCTGCAGAAAGGCAGAGACTCGACTTGTTGACGCTACAGGAGAAATCGAGAATTACAGACACAGTGAGAAGACCGGAAGCAATATCCATAGAGAATAGAGCGGGAACACCCTGAATTACCCTGCACTGAAGTCTGGGAATGGGACTTTTTGCTTTTGGAGTCTATGTCCCCATTTACCTGTGTCAGGATCCTGGTGTTATCGGGGAGCGCGGCGTTGTGCTGGTCAATGCTCTCCTCAGAAGCTTCATTAATAGACTCCACAGGGAATGTGGTTATAGGCTCAATCTACAACCAAAAGATATTTTTTTTAATCACTACAGGATTTAATGGGCTGTTTAGACCCAACACGTCCCACCTGCACAGAAGGATTATTAGTACAATACTGTGCACACCTATAGGCTGCTATTGTTCTCGGCACCACATCACATGTTTGTATAGGCAGTGATGTACAGCCAATGGCGGCCAACCACATGACCACTATGGGACCTGTAAGTCGGGGCCCCCTTCACCCACTCTGCATTGTACTATCAACTGTATCAGCAACACGAATGGCGATACAGTTGAAAGCAATAATGAAGGAGGGAGTACACTGGTGACCAATGGTCATAGTACTATATGCATGACATAGGGGGTGCATTATACTATTTCTAGAACTATGAGGGTACATTATAGTATATGGAGGACTGAGGGTGCATTATACTATTTATAGGACTATGGGGGTGCATTATACTATATGGAGAACTGTGAGGCTGCATTATATTATATGGATGACTATAGGGGTGCATTACACTATATGAAAGACTATGGGGGTGCCTTATACTATGTGGAGGACTATGGGGGTGTATTATACAATATGGAGGACTATGGGGGTGCATTATACAATATGGAGGACTATGGGGGTGCATTATACAATATGGAGGACTATGGGGGTGCATTATACAATATGGAGGACTATGGGGGTGCATTATACAACATGGAGGACTATGGGGGTGCATTATACAATATGGAGGACTATGGGGTGCATTATACAATATGGAGGACTATGGGGGTGCATTATACTATTTATAGGACTATTGGGTATATTATGATATATTGAGAACTATGGGGTGCATTATATATATGAAGGACTACAGGAGTGCATTATACTATATGGAGCACTATGGGGTGCATTATATATATGAAGGACTACAGGAGTGCATCTACTATATAATTGCCGTAGCACGTTTTGTGTCGGCCCCGGCACGTCGTGGCTATGTCACTATGTGACGTCACCACGCCGTGCGAAGCATTGCCCGCGTAGCGGGCATTGCGACCCTCGCCGCTCTGTGCCTCAGTGCCCCAGTGCCTCTGTGCCCCTCTGTCTCTGTGCCCCAGTGCCGTAGTGCCCCAGTGCCTCTGTGCCCCTCTGTCTCTGTGCCTCTGTGCCCCAGTGCCGTAGTGCCCCAGTGCCTCTGTGCCCCTCTGTCTCTGTGCCTCTGTGCCCCAGTGCCGTAGTGCCCCTGTGCCCCTGTATATATACTTACCACCTCTCCTCCGTCTTCTCCGCCGCCGACATGTCGCCGCCCTTGGCAGAACTGGATCCAATATGGCGTCCGGGAAGTCTCGCGAGACTTCCCGGACGCCATATTGGATCCAGAGCTCCAGGGGCGGCGACATACTTTCTCCAAGATGGCGTCCGGGAAGTCTCGCGAGACTTCCTGGACGCCATATTGGATCCAGTCCTCCGGGGGCGGCGACATGTCCCCACAACAGAGGACTCAGGAACACGCAGGCGGCAGGGAAGAAGCAGGGACGCTGGTAAGTATATCGGAGTGTGTGTGTGTGTCTGTGTCCGTCCGTCCGCCCGCCCCACTCTGCCCACCGCTGACCACTCTGCCCACCGCTGACCACTCTGCCCACCGCTGACCACTCTGCCCTGCGCTGACCACCCTGCCCACACAGCGCCGCTGCGCTGACCACCATACCCACACAGCGCCGCTGCGCTGACCACCCTGCCCACACAGCGCCGCTGCGCTGACCACCATACCCACACAGCGCCGCTGCGCTGACCACCCTGCCCACACAGCGCCGCTGCGCTGACCACCCTGCCCACACAGCGCCGCTGCGCTGACCACCCTGCCCACACAGCGCCGCTGCGCTGACCACCCTGCCCACACATCGCCGCTGCGCTGACTACCCTGCCCACACAGCGCCGCTGCGCTGACCACCATACCCACACAGTGCCGCTGCGCTGACCACCCTGCCCACACAGCGCCGCTGCGCTGACCACCCTGCCCACACAGCGCCGCTGCGCTGACCACCCTGCCCACACAGCGCCGCTGCGCTGACCACAATACCCACACAGTGCCGCTGCGCTGACCACCCTGCCCACACAGCCCAGCTGCGCTGACCACCCTGCCCACACAGCGCCGCTGCGCTGACCACCCTGCCCACACACCGTCGCTGCGCTGCCCACCCTGCCCACACAGCGCCGCTGCGCTGCCCACCCTGCCCACACAGCGCCGCTGCGCTGCCCACCCTGCCCACACAGCGCCGCTGCGCTGCCCACCCTGCCCACACAGCGCCGCTGCACTGACCATCCTGCCCACCGCACGCCGCTGCTAACCACTGAGCCACCGCGCAGTGCTAACCACTCAGCCACCACGCAGTGCTAACTACTGAGCCACCGCGCAGTGCTAACCACTGAGCCACCGCGCAGTGCTAACCACTGAGCCTCCGCGCAGTGCCAACCACTAAGCCACCGCGCAGTGCTAACCCCTGAGCTACCGCGCAGTGCTAACCACTGAACCACTACGCAGTGCTAACCACTGACCCACCGCGCAGTGCTAACTACTGAGCCACTGTATACTCTGCTAAACCCTGAGCTGCCTTACAGTGCTCCATCCTACCTCACCCTGCTGCTTTATCCTCCATCCTGCTCCTCCCACCGCTCTGTGCTCCGTCCTCCCCCTGCCTGTACCGTTCCATGCTCCTCCACCGCTTCCTCCTCCTTCCTTTGTCCGCCTCCTCTCTGCCACTCCATCCTTCCCCTGCCTGTGCTACTCCATCCTCCCCCACCCACCGCTTCGACCTCTGTCCTCCTCCCCCCGCCGCTCTGTGCTCCGTCCTCCCCTGCTGCTCTGTCCTCCCCCTTCCTGTGCCGCTCTATCCTACCCCACCCCGCCGCTTCCTCCTCCTTCCTTTATCCTCCTCCACCCCGCCACTCCATCCTCAGTCCTTCCCCTGCCTGTGCTGCTCTGTCCTCCCCCTGCCGCTCTGTCCTCCCCCTGCCGCTCTGTCCTCCCCCTGCCGCTCTGTCCTCCCCCTGCCGCTCTGTCCTTCTCCTGCCGCTCTGTCAACCCCTGCCGCTCTGTCCTTCCCCTGCCGCTCCATTCTACCCCTGCCTGTGCCGCTCCATCCTCCCACACCGCTTCCTCCTCCTTCCTTTGTCCTCTTCACCTCCGCCACTCGATCCTCCGTCTTTCCCCTCCCCGTGCTGCTCTGTCCTCCCCCACCCCGCCGCTTCATCCTACATCCTCCTCCCTTCCGCCGCTCTGTGCTTCGTCCTCCACCTGCCTGTGCCACTCCATCCTCCCCCACCCTACCGTTTCCTCCTCCTTCCTTTGCCCTCCTCACCTCTGCCACTCTATCCTCCGTCCTCCCCCTGCCTATGCTGCTCCGTTCTCTCCCACTCCACCGATTCATCCTGTCCTCCACCCCCCGCCACTCTATCCTCCTTCCTCCCCCTGCCTGTGCTGCTAAATCCTCCCACATCTCGCCGCTACCTCCTCTGTCCTCCATCCTCCTCCCCCCTGCTGTTCTGTCCTCCCTCCTCCCCCTGCCACGCCGTTCTTCCCCGCTGCTCCTTCTTCAAAGATCCTCCCAATTCAGCCCTCACCGCCTTCCCCATCCAATCTCTATTTCTATATTCTAGAATACCCGATGCGTTAGAATCGGGCCACCGAGAGTTCCCGGACGCCATATTGGATCCAGTCCTCGGTGCCACGACATGTCGGCAGAACAGAGGACTCAGGAAGACGCAGACGGCAGAGAAGAAGCAGGGACGGTAAGTATATCGGAGTGTGTGTGTGTGTCCGTCCGCCCCACCGCTGACCACCCTGCCCACAATGCTGCGCTGACCACCCTGCCCACGCCGCTGCGCTGACCACTCTGCCCACGGCGCTGCACTGACCAATCTCACCGCACTCACTGCTAACCACTAAGCCGCCGCACTCACTGCTAACCACTGAGCCACCGCACTCACTGCTAACCACTGAGCCACCGCACTCACTGCTAACCACTGAGCCACCGCACTCACTGCTAACCACTTAGCCACCGCACTCACTGCTAACCACTGAGCCACCGCACTCACTGCTAACCACTGAGCCACCGCACTCACTGCTAACCACTTAGCCACCGCACTCACTGCTAACCACTGAGCCACCGCGCAGTGCTAACCACTGAACCACCGCCCAGTGCTAACCACTGAGCCACCGCCCAGTGCTAACCACTGAACCACCGCGCAGTGCTAACCACTGAGCCACCGCGCAGTGCTAACCACTGAGCCACCGTATACTCTGCTACCCACTGAGCCACCTGTATACACACAATTCATTTCGCCGCACTCCCCTAACTATTAGTAAATAAACTATATATAGATTCTAGACTACCCGATTCTTTATATATATATATATATATATATATATATCTACTATATAATTGCCGTAGGCAAAATCGTGTCGGACCCCGAAAACGCCGTGGCTATGTCACGCTGTGACGTCACCACGCGCGAGCAATGGCCGCGAAGCGGCCATTGCGAGTCGCTGGCCGAAAATAGAACCAGAGGCCCGGCCACAAAGTTAGCGATTTACCGCTGAGGTAGCGCGAGCAATGGCCGCGAGGCCATTGCGAGTCGCTACCTCAGCTGCCGCACCTGCCGCAACTCCCCCTATACTTTCAATGGGGATCTATTGCGAGTCGCTGTGTAGCGCGAGCAATGGCCGCGAGGCCATTGCGAGTCGTTACACTTGCGGCGCGCTTGCGGTAATCCTCATACAAAGTATAGTATTCTAGACACCCGATGCATTTGCATCGGGCTCACAGCTAGTTATACTATATGGAGCACTATGGGGTATGCATTATACTATATGGATGACTATAGGGGTGCATTATACTATTTATAGGACTATGGAGTGAATTATACTATATGGAGGACTATGGGAAGCGTATTATAACATATGGAAGGCTATGTTGAGGCCATTATAATATGTGGAGGGCCATGTGGAGTGGAATATCCTATTTGAAGGGCTGTGAGGAGCCTTTATACTTTATGGAGGACTATTTCAGGGCCACTATACTGTATCTAAGCAATTATACAATGTGAAGTTTTGTGTAGGGTCCATCATACTGTGCGGAGGGCTGTATGGGGCCATTATACTGTATGAATTGATGTGGGGTTCACAGTTGGGGATAATATTGTGTTGGGGGTCACCATTCATTGCTGGGGTAGTTGAAGGAGGTACAGTAGGGTCATCATACTGTGTGTGGAGGAATCACTGTGGGGGATCATACAGTGTTTGGGAGACACTTATGTTGGCATCACACTTTATGGCTGCAGTGAAAAGAGAATCTAGAGGCTTCAATAGGATGAAAATGACCTGATAAGGGCTGGAAAGTTATGTGATATGTTCCTATGTGACCCAGCTGCATTATAGCTTCTTCCATGGGGCCCCATGATTTCTATGTATGCCCCTGTGCACAGGACAATCTGGTGCTGAGAACATTGATTTGTAAGCAGTAATAATGATTTGACATTACAAACAGGAGTTTTGTTAATTTGAGATCGGCAGCCTGTTTATGCTGCACAATTATCAAGAAATAAATATGATGTGGCCAGGGCAAGGGGGTACTCGGACTGCGGGGCTGATAACTTGAATAGGGAGTCACGGTTGAGTAGATGGTGGGGGAGAAGGTAGTATTTACAGGGGATCGTGACGCCACCTGTAGTTCCCGGTAATATGGTACCGGCGCTGCAAGCCGGCCGCTGAGGTGATGGTGGGTGCAGCAGAGAGTGGTACAGCTCCCTACACGTGGAGCTATTACCTCAGGGCAGCGGTGAAGGAAGATGGTGAGGGAGGGCAGTAGTGGTGATGGTTGGTGTTTCAGTTCTTACCCCTCTGCTGAGCTGCGGGTGATGCTGAGCCCTCCGGGCACTGCAATAAGGGTTGCCAAGTCCAATTCAACTTTAACTCCACTTTAATGGTACCAGCAGATGGTGATGGTATACGTACAGTCTGGTTTACCGGGGGTCTGTCACCAGTTCCAGGTTCCCTGTTATGGAGTCTCTAGATGTTCCTCCATCTATGGCTTTCTGGGTCTAATTTGTTCTTCTTAACTCTACCACCCTCGCAGAGCTCTCCCGCCAGTCCCTGGATCTCCCACGGTGGAGTACAATTGTCCTATAGCGGGTCTTCCTCCTCCTGCCACCATAGTCCTCCAATTATCATAATGCACCCCCATATTCCTCCATATATTACAATGTACACCCATAGTCCTCTATGTATTTAATGCAGCCCATAGTCCCCCATTTATAAGGTAGCCCCAATAGTCATCCAATTATAATGCACCCCCATTATCCTACATATAGTATAATGTAGCCTCATACTCCTCCATATAGAATAATGCAGCCTCATATCCCTCCATATAGTATAATGCAGCCTCATAGTCCTCCATATAGTATAATGCAACCTCACAGCCCTCCATATGGTATAATGCAGCCTCATATCCTTCCATATAGTATAATGTAGCCTCATATCTCTCCATATAGTATAATGCAACATCACAGCCCTCTATATAGTATAATGCAGCCTCATAGCCCCTTCATATAGAATAATGCAGCCTCATAGCCCCTCCATATAGAATAATGCAGCCTCAAATCCCTCCATATAGTATAATGCAGCCTCACAGCCCTCCATACAGTATACTACAGCCTCACAACCCTCCATATAGTATAATGCAGCGTCATAGTTCTCCTAATAGTATAATGCAGCCTCATAGCCTCTATAGAGTATAATGCAGGCTTAGTTCTCCACATAGTGCAGCCTCTAAACTCTCCATACAATGCAGCCTTATATCTCTCTATTTAGTGCAGCCTCATAGCTCTCCATATAGTGCAGCCTCATATAGTGCAACCTTATATATGCAACCTCATAACACTCCATATAGTGCAGCCTTATATCTCTCTATAGACTGCAGCCTCACAACTCTCCATATAGTGCAGCCTCATATAGTGCAGCCTTATATATGCAGCCTCATAATTCTCCATATAGTACAGCCTCATAGCCTCTCCATATAGTATCATGCACCCCTCCTCCTTCCATAGTCCTCTGGCCACCTTGCATTCACTTATTTAAAAAAATCTACTTACCTCTCCTGGTTCACTCGCTGCTCCATTCTCCCAAAAACTGAAGAGAAGGCTCAGGAGGAGCAGGTGAGAGGAGGTGGCACCAACCTGCTAAATGCGTTCCACATTGGAACGCAGATGGAAAGCAGGCAGTGTTAAGAGGAAGCGAGGGGAGGGGCGGCAGCAGTAGGAAACGGGAGGCTCCCTCTCCAACCCTCCCCTCCTCTCCTTGACACATGGGCCCAATAGCTGCGTGAAGCACACGCACTGCCACGCAGTTCTGCACGTCCGTGTGAAGCGGGTGCCCGGCGCAGAGATCAGGGGTCGCTGGGGTAGCGGGCGACTCGGGCCCCTGTACGTCTGAGCCCCATCGCGGCCGCGACCCCTGCGACTGCGATCATTACGCCCCTGTGTATGAGTCTCGGATCAATCACCCGAGATGGTCTCCCCCTCTATGGATGGGAGCAGTGGAGCTACATAGGAAAACATACCACTGACAGTATCCCGACCAAAGAGGCAGGGGTCGTGCCGGGTGAATGATCCAAGACTCGTGCGAGTGACTCAGACAGTGTGTTTCCAGCCTTAAGGTGAATGGGCACAAAACTGGCACCTGGAAGGATCAGCCCTAACACAATGATCCATGAGACAACTGCTGCTCTGCTCCATAAGGGTGCTCGCTGATCTGTATTATCTCGCTACTTTTTAATACCGGGGCATATGTCTCACCTGAGTATCCTCATCCGAGGCGATAACTTTTCCCGACACTTTCTGGAAACGATCCTCAGGGAATTCTGAATTATCTCTGAGCAAAACCATACAAGGCGTCAAGATTTTCCTGGAGAACAATGAACAGCGATTAAAGGGTTTAGCATGATGCGGGATAGTGGCCGCGACACGTTACATGAAGCCGTACACCTTCACAGGCCATATGATGCTGTTCACTGGCCAGGACCAGATATGGCCAAATTCATTGAGGGAGACCACAAGTTCTATCTATAAAAACATACAACCATAGAAACTACATACAGTACATGAGATAGCATACACGTAACGTCTCAGAGCATCTCCATCAACAGTCTCACAATCCTTCCATCTGACCTGTTACTGTCCTCACCAGTCCTGCTCCATTCACCTCCACCCAGCTCAGCATCACAGAACAATCCATGAAAGTCATTCTTCCCTCCCATAGTTCCATGTCTTGTTCCCCTTGTAAAGGAACTGTATTTCCAATATGGACAAAATTTAGCTTCAAGCTTAGGGATCTCCCATCAGGGAACTCACTTTGTTTCATGTATTGTTCTGTCCTGTCCTGTTACCTATAAGAGTTGTAAACTGCCTAGGGCCTCGCTGCTGAGCAAATTACTTAAGGACCTGTCTCGTTTCTTCAGTCAGTCTGCTGATCAATCTCAAGTATATCCCTCTGTGTCTCAGTCACCTCTCTCTGCACTCCGGATCACGCTATCCTCTGTACTGTCTCCCTTACTTAAAACCAACATGTAGACTCTTCAGACCTTAGGTCTGCCTCTGTCACAGGCTGGGCCCTATCTGACATTGTAACAAGAAACAGTCACTGTCCCTGCACTCAAGCCCCTCCCATGCTGGGCAAGTCCCACACATTAACTGCTTCTTGCCCTACTGATGGCAACATACCATCTATCACCAGCTACACCTTTTACAATACATACCATAACAATAACGAAAAACACATTGCACATCACACTTCACATTACATGTTGTAACAACAATATTGTTGTCTTCAAGGGGGAATGCAGCTGAATGTTTCTTTTTCGACATCTTATATGACGACAGCAGGAGGTTCACTTTCTCCTGTTTCCTATGAGCAGGGCCCACCGCTGTATTTGTTCCCCCCTGGTGGTTCCCCAGTCTGTTGTTGTGTGTAGTGCGCCGAACACCGTTGGTACATGCGTCACTGTCACATGCCGTGTCCAGACACCCCCAAGTCCACGCTGTGACACATACTTTCTGTCTGTACACCCTTTCCCTATTAGTCTCAGGTGTTTTTATCCTTTATTTAGCAGGTTCCTACTCGCCTATACAAAAGGAGGTCTTTTTTACCCAGAGAGGGGCATTAACTTTAGTGTAGGTTCCCAGTAAAAAGATACTCAGTGATGTAACTTGAATCTCATGTGCCCCATTGCAAATGCTCCAGCAGGGTCCCCAATTATTGCAAATGTTTAATAGCAATAGTCTTTTCTATAGGCCAAAGGAACTATTGCGCCCCCTAGGCTCCAGAGCCCAGGTGTGATTGCAACCTCCGCACCTGTTGTAATTGCGCCCTTGTTTTTGGTGCACTTTCCAGCTACATTTTTTTGCAAGAAAAATCACAAGAGCATCATCCATTTGTGCTGCTTTTTTGCTCTGTTTTCCGGGAACACAGACAGACAGATACAAAGAGACTTACCCTGCCCGGCAATCCCACAGTGAGCCCCGGCAAAATCTTCCTCCCGGGCACCAGCAGGACCTGTGGGCAGTACAAGTACTGACAGGACCTTGGTCATGTGACTCTCAGGGTGCGTCACATGGGCAGGTCCTGTCAGTACCGTACCCGTAGGTGTTGCCGTTGCCCGGGAGGAAGATTTTGCGGTGGCTCACTGTGGGATTGCCGGGGAGGGTAAGTAATTGGATGTTGGTGGTGCAGAAAGTGCAGCAGAAAAACACAGCAATAATAGACGCTCATTATTGTCTGGATGTGCTTTCTGCACCACTAATGCAACATCTGCACAGCAAATAGAAAATCCTATTCACTTTGCTGCAGATGCAGCAAATGATCCGGATTACGATTTCAGACAACTTATTGCAATATTCAGGTGGAAACATACTATGCGAGATGCATGCGAGATACTCACACGAGTCTCGCATGACTCACCCAGAACGGTCGCCGGCTCCCTGGACAGGAGCACGTCAGCTGCATGTGTCTATGCAGCTCCATGCTCCCGACCAAAAAGGGAAGGCCATTCTGACCAGGGTGAGTCATGTGAGACTCAAGCGAGTATCTCACATAGTGGGTTTCCACCCTTAGACAAACACTATAACACAAACTTTTTGCATAACCAGCTAGGAGTTGTGCCAAAGTTACTAAGATAACTCCCTATGTCTAACCAGTGTGATGTTGTATTTGCTATTGAAAAGTGAATGTATGGGGTCAAAGGGAACCAACCACCAGGATTTAACCACCTGTAAATCAGTGCAGCAGGTGATTGATGTGTGCAGCATGACATCACTATTGGGGCTTTTTTTTTTTTATTCCTCCCCTGTGGGTTTGTCTTTCTGCTGTAAGCTGAAGCCTGGATGAGAGAGAGGGGGTTCCGTTTACAGCAGACTGCCATGCCCACAGAGGAGGAATAAAAAAAAAACAAGAAATAATGATGTCACGCTGCTCACATCAATCACCTGCTGCACTGATTTACAGATGGTTAATTCCTGATGGTTGGCTCCCTTTAAATGTCCAGGATGAGAGTTATCTCTGATCTGGGCTGTTGCAGCATGAGCTCAGCTGTCAGTATCTGTGGCGTTCCTGTAGCGCTGGCATAGTCCTAGTGTTCTCACCAATTTACTGTCATCTCTATGAAGGTAATGACTTTCCCCTGTCCGGAGCAGTTTCGGCACGTTATCTTGCCCCTGGCAGAACACGTAAAGCATCTGTAGATAGAGAAAGCTGGCGTTAGGGCAATGTTACAGGTGACTGAACATACATCATCCACTTTATTTGTAGGGGAAATGGTTCTGCCCCACCAAAGTGTGCAACATGGGAAAACTGCCCTGCCCAGCTCACAAACAGGCTAAATATAGTGGAAATACGTAGACTGAGCTACAATGTGAAGCACCAGAGACAGAGCCTATAACAAGGCAGCAGGTAGAATTGTGACCATCATCTACTATAATATTTACCTTGTGGTGCCCGTCGTCCACTTCCGCCATAATCGTGTCCTCCTATCACGGGATTGGCCAGCACTGCTTCAACTGGCCATATTTGAACACCCAAGTGATGGCAGTACAAATATGGCGTGTGCTAGCATTCCGCCGTCACCAGATACTCGCCGTCCCCACAAACCCATCACTGCAGCCCGCCCGCCGCATAAACAACAGAAGGAGACCCTCCAGGACCTGTGGTTATATCACGGTCATGGGCGGAGTCACAGATCACATGACCGTGACATCACCAAAGGTCCTTTAGCAGATACTGAGTGTGGGAACACAGAGAGCAGGTAGAAACAATGGCTTGCCCGGTCTCCATAAGGTCCCCTCCCCTGGACCAGCAGAGAGAGTGTGCACGGGGGAGGGCAGAGAGTGTACTGGGGAGTATATAGTAGTGAGGACATCAGAATGTATGGGCTCCTGGTGGTACAGTGCCTTGTGAAAGTATTCTGCCCCCTATATACAGTGCCTTGTGAAAGTATTCTGCCCCCTATATACAGAGCCTTGTGAAAGTATTCGCCCCCTATATACAGAGCCTTGTGAAAGTATTCGGCCCCCTATATACAGTGCCATGTGAAAGTATTCGGCCCCCTATGTATATATACAGTGCCTTGTGAAAGTATTCGGCCCCCTTGAACTTTTCAACCTTTTGCTACATTACAGGCTTTTGTATTCAAATCCGGCTTTAAACTTCTCCACAACAGTATCTGGGACCTGCCTGGTGTGTTCCTTGGTATTCATGATGCTCTCTGAGCCTATCACAGAGCAGGTGCATTTATACAGAGACTTGATCACACACAGGTGGATCCTATGTATCATTACCGGTCATTTAGGACAACATTGGATCATTCAGAGATCCGCACTGAACTTCTGGAGGGAGTTTGCTACACTGAAAGTAAAGGGGCCGAATAATATTGCACGCCCCACGCCTCAGCTTTTTATTTGTTAATAAAGTTTAAAATATCCAATAAATTTGGTTCCCCCTCACGATTGTGTCCCACTTGTTGTTGATTCTTCACAAAAAATTAGAATTGATATCTTTATGTTTGAAGCCGGAAATGTGGCAAAAGGTTGAAAAGTTCAAGGGGCGGAATACTTTCACAAGGCACTGTATATAGGGGGCTGAATACTTTCACAAGGCACTGTATATATACATAGGGGGCCGAATACTTTCACAAGGCACTGTATATATACATAGGGGGCTGAATACTTTCACAAGGCACTGTATATATACATAGGGGGCTGAATACTTTCATAAGGCACTGTATATATACATAGGGGGCCGAATACTTTCACAAGGCTCTGTATATATACATAGGGGGCTGAATACTTTCACAAGGCACTGTATATATACATAGGGGGCTGAATACTTTCACAAGGCACTGTATATAAGGGGCTGAATACTTTCACAAGGCTCTGTATATAGGGGGCCGAATACTTTCACAAGGCTCTGTATATAGGGGGCTGAATACTTTCACAAGGCTCTGTATATAGGGGGCTGAATACTTTCACAAGGCACTGTAGATAGGGGGCTGAATACTTTCACAAGGCACTGTATTAGGGATGGGCGAATCTACTCGCTAGGACTCGTTGCTCGGCGAGTCGTAAGGGACTCGCAGGACTCGGTACTCTGCGAGTTTCCCAGCGATTACTCGCACGAGTCCAATGCAAATCAATATCAATCCTAGTTTTGTCAGAAACGCTGACAAAACTAGGATTGCCATTGTTTGCATTAGACTCGGCTACTGTGCCAGTGATAGCAGGGAAACTCGCAAATAACTGCTGTTACATTGTGAGCCGAGTCCAGCTGTCTTCTCTGTGCAGCTCCAGGGTCCTAGAGCCCCCCTGCTCTCAGACATGATGTAGCAGTGCTGAGATTGTTCTCAGTCTGCTCATTCCCTGTGCATAGACATCTATATATGCACAGGGGATGTAGCAGAGAGGACATCGCGTTTTGGACTACGTCGGACGGAAGAGGATTTTTTTAATTAAAGATGGAGTCCCTAATGGCTTTTTTTTTATTTCAAATAAAAATTTTTCTCTGTGTTTTTTTAACCCTTTATTAGAGATTCTTAGTGGCTGGGTCAAACGTGGCCTGACATTAAGAATCTCGGGCTTAATACCAGCTTGTATAACAAAGCTGGTATTAACCCCTTTATTACCCAGCGTGCCACCGCCACCAGGGCCGCTGGAAGAGCGGGGTTCAGCGCCAGAGGATGGCGCTTCAATGAACGCGCCATCTTCTGGGGCGGCTGCGGGCTGCAATTTGCAGCGGGGGGTGCCCAGAAAGCTTGGGCATCCCTGCGCTGCGGATTCCAGCCCCCAGCTGCTTAGCTGTACCTGGCTAGACATAGAAATTGCGCGGAGCCCCACGCATTTTTTTTTTTATTATTTCATGAATTTCAGAGTCTCAGAGTCAGAGTCAGAATCTCAGAATTTCATGAAATAATTTAAAAAAAATGCGTGGGGCTCCGCGCAATTTCTATGTCTAGCCAGGTACAGCTAAGCAGCTGGGGGCTGGAATCCGCAGCGCAGGGATGCCCAAGCTTTCTGGGCACCCCCCGCTGCAAATTGCAGCCCGCAGCCGCCCCAGAAGATGGCGCGTTCATTGAAGCGCCATCCTCTGGCGCTGAACCCCGCTCTTCCAGCGGCCCTGGTAGCGGTGGCACGCTGGGTAATAAAGAGGTTAGGGCCAGCTTTGTATTATCAGCTGGCCCTAAGCCCGAAATTTATGGCGGTCACGCCAATATTAGACATGACCGCCATGAATTTCTATTAAATTGTTTTAAAAAAAACACAAAGAAAATTTTTTATTAGAAATAACAAAAAAAGCCATTAGGGACTCCATCTTTAATTAAAAAAATCCTCTTCCGTCCGACGCAGTCCAAAACGCGATGTCTTCTCTGCTACATCCCCTGTGTATAGATATAGATGTCTATGCACAGGGAATGAGCAGACTGAGAACAATCTCAGCACTGCTACATCAGGCAGCAGGCGGGCTCTAGGACCCTGGAGCTGGCAGCCTGCACACAGAGGAGACAGGACTCTTATCTGTGCAGTTTCCCAGCGATTACTTACAAAGTAAAGGAGTCCAATGCAAATAAATGACAAAACTAGGATTGCTTCAGGCTGAAGCTTCCAAGACACATCTGCGATTTGTAAATCTCACACTACTCGCTATTACTCGCTTCCCCATTCATTAACATTGGACTCGCTAGACTCGCAACGAGTAGCGAGTCCTGGGCTCGGACTCGCTAGAGTCAAGCAATTCCGAGTAATTTAGGATTCGCCCATCACTACACTGTATCCATTAGTGAGGACATCAGAATGAATGGGCTCCTGGTAGTTATATTGTGTGTCTATATGTATGTGCTCTTTGTATACAGTGCCTACAAGTAGTATTCAACCCCCTGCAGATTTAGCTGGTTTGATAAGATGCCAATAAGTTAGAGCCTTCAAACTGCAAATGAGAGCAGGATTTATTAACAGAAGCATAAATCTTACAAACCAAAAAGTTATGTTGCTCAGTTGAATTTTAATAAATTTTAAACATAAAAGTGTGGGTCAATTATTATGCAACCTCTAGGTTTAATATTTTGTGGAATAACCCTTGTTTGCAATTACAGCTAATAATCGTCTTTTATAAGACCTGATCAGTCCGGCACAGGTCTCTGGAGTTATCTTGGCCCACTCCTCCATGCAGATCTTCTCCAAGTTATCTAGGTTCTTTGGGTGTCTCATGTGGACTTTAATCTTGAGCTCCTTCCACAAGTTTTCAATTGGGTTAAGGTCAGGAGACTGACTAGGCCACTCCAACACCTTGATTTTTTCCCTCTTGAACCAGGCCTTGGTTTTCTTGGCTGTGTGCTTTGGGTCGTTGTCTTGTTGGAAGATGAAATTACGACCCATCTTAAGATTCTTGATGGAGGAGCGTAGGTTCTTGGCCAAAATCTCCAGGTAGGCCGTGCTATCCATCTCCACATGGATGCGGACCAGATGGCCAGGCCCCTTGGCTGAGAAACAGCCCCACAGCATGATGCTGCCACCACCATGCTTGACTGTAGGGATGGTCTTCTTGGGGTCGTATGCAGTGCCATCCAGTCTCCAAACGTCACGTGTGTGGTTGGCACCAAAGATCTCGATCTTGGTCTCATCAGACCATAGAACCTTGAACCAGTCTGTCTCAGAGTCCTCCAAGTGATCATGAGCAAACTGTAGACGAGCCTTGACATGACGCTTTGAAAGTAAAGGTACCTTACGGGCTCGTCTGGAATGGAGACCATTGCGGTGGAGTACATTACTTATGGTATTGACTGAAACCAATGTCCCCACTGCCATGAGATCTTCCCGGAGCTCCTTCCTTGTTGTCCTTGGGTTAGCCTTGACTCTTCGGACAAGCCTGGCCTCGGCACGGGAGGAAACTTTCAAAGGCTGTCCAGGCCGTGGAAGGCTAGCAGTAGTTCCATAAGCCTTCCACTTCCGGATGATGCTCCCAACAGTGGAGACAGGTAGGCCCAACTCCTTGGAAAGGGTTTTGTACCCCTTGCCAGCCTTGTGACCCTCCACGATCTTGTCTCTGATGGCCTTGGAATGCTCCTTTGTCTTTCCCATGTTGACCATGTATGAGTGCTGTTCACAAGTTTGGGGAGGGTCTTAAATAGTCAGAAAAGGCTGGCAAAAGAGATAATTAATCCACACATGTGAAGCTCATTGTTCTTTGTGCCTGAACTACTTCTTAATACTTTAGGGGGACCAAACAGAATGCTGGTGGTTTGAGGGGTTGAATAATAAATGACCCTCTGAATTAACTTTTAACGCTTTTTTGTGGCACTGCATTTCCCACTTCCAGGCTGATCTACAGTCCAAATGTCACAATGCCAAGTTAATTCCGCATGTGTCAACCAGCTAAATCTGAAGGGGGTTGAAGACTACTTGTAGGCACTGTAATTACTGTAATACTGCTCCTATGTATAAGAATATAACTACTATAATACTGCTCCTATGTACAAGAATGTAACTACTATAATACTGCCCCTATATACAAGAATATAACTACTATAATACTGCCCCTATATACAAGAATATAACTACTATAATACTGCCCCTATATACAAGAATATAACTACTATAATACTGCTCCTATGTACAAGAATATAACTACTATAATACTGCTCCTATATACAAGAATATAACTACTATAATACTGCTCCTATATACAAGAATATAACTACTATAATACTGCTCCTATATACAAGAATATAACTGCTATAATACTGCTCCTATATACAAGAATATAACTACTATAATGCTGCTCCTATGTACAAGAATATAACTACTATAATACTGCCCCTATATACAAGAATATAACTACTATAATACTGCCCCTATATACAAGAATATAACTACTATAATACTGCTCCTATGTACAAGAATATAACTACTATAATACTGCTCCTATATACAAGAATATAACTACTATAATACTGCTCCTATATACAAGAATATAACTACTATAATACTGCTCCTATATACAAGAATATAACTACTATAATACTGCTCCTATATACAAGAATATAACTACTATAATACTGCTCCTATGTACAAGAATATAACTACTATAATACTGCCCCTATATACAAGAATATAACTACTATAATACTGCCCCTATATACAAGAATATAACTACTATAATACTGCTCCTATGTACAAGAATATAACTACTATAATACTGCTCCTATATACAAGAATATAACTACTATAATACTGCTCCTATATACAAGAATATAACTACTATAATACTGCTCCTATATACAAGAATATAACTACTATAATACTGCTCCTATATACAAGAATATAACTACTATAATACTGCTCCTATGTACAAGAATATAACTACTATAATACTGCTCCTATGTACAAGAATATAACTACTATAATACTGCTCCTATGTACAAGAATATAAATACTATAATACTGCTCCTATGTACAAGAATATAACTACTATAATACTGTCCCTATATACAAGAATATAACTACTATAATACTGCTCCTATATACAAGAATATAACTACTATAATACTGCTCCTATATACAAGAATATAACTACTATAATACTGTCCCTATATACAAGAATATAACTACTATAATACTGCCCCTATATACAAGAATATAACTACTATAATACTGCCCCTATATAATATAACTACTATAATACTGCTCCTATATACAAGAATATAACTACTATAATACTGCTCCTATATACAAGAATATAACTACTATAATACTGCTCCTATGTATAAGAATATAACTACTATAATACTGCCCCTATATACAAGAATATAACTACTATAATACTACTCCTATATACAAGAATATAACTACTATAATACTGCTCCTATATACAAGAATATAACTACTATAATACTGCTCCTATATACAAGAATATAACTACTATAATACTGCTCCTATATACAAGAATATAACTACTATAATACTGTCCCTATATACAAGAATATAACTACTATAATACTGCCCCTATATACAAGAATATAACTACTATAATACTGCCCCTATATAATATAACTACTATAATACTGCTCCTATATACAAGAATATAACTACTATAATACTGCTCCTATATACAAGAATATAACTACTATAATACTGCTCCTATGTATAAGAATATAACTACTATAATACTGCCCCTATATACAAGAATATAACTACTATAATACTGCCCCTATGTATAAGAATATAACTACTATAATACTGCCCCTATACACAAGAATATAATTACTATAATACTGCCCCTATATACAAGAATATAACTACTATTATACTCCTCTCTATATACAAGAATATAACTACTATAATACTGCTCCTATATAAAGAATATAACTACTATAATACTGCCCCTATATACAAGAATATAACTACTATAATACTGCCCCTATGTATAAAATATAACTACTATAATACTGCTCCTATATACAAGAATATAATTACTATAATACTGCTCCTATATACAAGAATATAACTACTATTAATACTGCTCCTATGTAAAGAATATAACTACTATAATACTGCCCATTAACAAGAATATAACTACTATAATACTGCCCCTATGTATAAGAATATAACTACTATAATACTGCTCCTATACAAGAATATAATACTATAATACTTGCCCTATATACAAGAATATAACTACTATTATACTTCTCCTATATACAAGAATATAACTACTATAATACTGCTCCATGTACAAGAATATAAACTACTATAATACTGCCCTATGTACAAGAATATAACTACTATAATACTGCTCCTATGTACAAGAATATAACTACTATAATATCTGTCCCTATATACAAGAATATAACTACTATAATACTGTCCCTATATACAAGAATATAACTACTATAATACTGCTCCTATGTACAAGAATATAACTACTATAATACTGCTCCTATGTACAAGAATATAACTACTATAATACTGCTCCTATGTACAAGAATATAACTACTATAATACTGTCCCTATATACAAGAATATAACTACTATAATACTGTCCCTATATACAAGAATATAACTACTATAATACTGCTCCTATGTACAAGAATATAACTACTATAATACTGCTCCTATAGTACAAGAATATAACTACTATAATACTGCCCCTATATACAAGAATATAACTACTATAATACTGCCCTATATACAAGAATATAACTACTATAATACTGCCCTATATACAAGAATATAACTACTATAATACTGCCCCTATATACAAGAATATAACTACTATAATACTGCCCTATGTATAAGAATATAACTACTATAATACTGCCCTATATACAAGAATATAACTACTATAATACTGACCCTATATACAGAATATAACTATATAATACTGATCCTATATATAAGAATATAACTACTATAATACTGCCCTATATACAAGAATATAACTACTATAATACTGCCCTATGTACAAGAATATAACTACTATAATACTGCTCCTATATACAAGAATATAACTACTATAATACTGCTCCTATAAAGAATATAACTACTATAATACTGCCCTATGTACAGAATATAACTACTATAATACTGCTCCTATATACAAGAATATAACTACTATAATACTGCTCCTATATACAAGAATATAACTACTATAATACTGCTCCTATATACAAGAATATAACTACTATAATACTGCCTATTACAAGAATATAACTACTATAATACTGCTCCTATATACAAGATATAACTACTATAATACTGCTCCTATGTACAAGAATATAACTACTTAATACTGCCCCTATGTATCAAGAATATAACTACTATAATATGCCCTATGACAAGACTATAACTATATAATACTGCCTATGTAAGTTACATGATGGGTGTACAGTTTGGACACATTTTCATCACCTCTTTCCTCACAGACTTCAGGTCGTGGCTTGAGATTTCCTTCTTTTGCCTTTGTTGTTCTGGTTGTAGAGATCCACAGCGCAGGCGTCGTTGGTGCAGGTAGTCATCCATTATTGCCAGGGCTTCGGGGCTGGGTTATTGGATGCTGGGGGTGATCCTCCTGCAGTTGCCACTCTTCGATGCACTGATTTCTTCGTCCTACAGATTAGATTACAGGGGATGAAGAAGATTATGACTCCCATCATCCGAGCAGTTGCACTGGTGTTTTTCCTATATGATGGTTGTTGTAGTTGTGCAGCTGTAGACCTGGCTGCTGTACTCACCATGCCCTCAATCTCCTCCCTGGACTCCTGGCTTCCGCCTGCCTCTCCGCCATCTTTTCCCGCACGCGTCTCTCCAGATCCGTCAGCTCTGGTTTTCCTTGCAGCCATTTTTCCACGTCCCCCATATTGTCCATTTGGGCCCGGAGATTCTTCCTTTCCAGTATCCAGTCTGACACACTCCTCGTGGGTGGGCTCAGCTCCTCCATCCCTCTCGTCCAATCACGTTGGGTCATGAATCCCACACTGGTCTCCTCTTTCTTTTCTTCTCTCTCAAGTTCCACTTTTTCCATGGGGGGAGCGACGATTCGTCTGGTCCTTGACTTTGGGGGGCCGAATGTCCTGCAGGCCGCCCTGAAGAAGCGGGTCTGGGCCAGGTCTCGCTCTTTCCACTTCGACGGGCCATTATTGAGGGCCTGGTCTTGGAAAGAGACCTCTTTAGCCATCATGTAGAGGTGCAGGTGTGTAACCGGACCTGGCTCTATAAGTGACCAGGGGGTGGAAAAAGCTGAAAAAAACAAAAGAAAATCAACATTTAACTATCCTATCAGCCCTGATTGACCAATCAGTGGCATCCAGACCTCCCAATATGGGATGGGGCATCAGGTCTGGGGCCTAAATGGGAATCTGGGGGCCACCACCCGCCCCCAGAAAACATTATGATTTGGATGTGTTATAAAGCATAGAAAAGCGAGTCTCCTTCCTGCTGCACCACTCCCTGGACCTTATAGATCAACGTCTGGACTGGATACAATCAGGGGTGTAACTACAACAAGTGCAGAGCGTTGGACCCGGGCCCAGGGGCCTAGGGGGGCCCAAAACTCCCTTTGGCCTATAGAAAAAATCTGCTATTAAAGATTTGCAATAATTGGGGCCCTGCTGAAGCTTTCGCATAGGGGCCTGGATCCTGGACTGGATACAATCAGGGGTGTAACTACAACAAGTGCAGGGGGTTGGACCCGGGCCCAGGGGCCTAGGGGGGCCCAAAAGTCCCTTTGGCCTATAGAAAAAATCTGCTATTAAAGATTTGCAATAATTGGGGCCCTGCTGAAGCTTTCACATAGGGGCCCATGAGCTTCAAGATACACCACTGGATACAATAGTAGCAAACAGGCAGATGAGAACAGTTTCCAGGCGATAAGGCTATGTGCATACATTGAGGATTTGGTTGCAGAGATTTCTGCACCAAAAATGCACTTTTTTTGTACGTGTATTTTATGCCTTTCTGAAGTGTTTTTGGTGCGCTTTTTCCATGCATTTTTCATGCATTCTGGGGTGGGGAAATGCTGCAAAAAACTGCAAGAATTGACATGATGCAGATTATTTCCTGCACCAAATCTGCAAGGGAAAGATAATCAAAGTGCACAAAACGTCAGGATTCTCATTGACTTTGCATGCAGTATTGTGACATAACTGCACTAAAATGCATCAAAAAGGCACTATGTGCACAGGGTATACAAGTAAGCAACACTTCAATTCACTAACAGCAAGCAAAAATCTTCATAATAAATGAAAATAGTAAAACATGAAAGTGCCAATTTATAATTTGCATTTTTTAAAGGGTATTTTTTTTTAAATTGTGTATTCATTGGTGTTTTTTTTTTGCATCAAATTCTTCAAAATGACACAATAAAAAGCGCTAATGCAATAATCAGTGGATTAAAGGGGTTATCCAGGATTGATAAAACTTTATTGCATTAATTCAGAAACAGCGCCACCCCTGTCTACAGGCTTCATGCGGTATTACAGCATAGGCCCATTCACTCAAATGGAGCTGAGCTGCAATATCACACAACCTGTAGACAGGGGTGGCGCTGTTTATGACACAAATTTTCTGTAAAGCAATAGATTTTTCAGTTTCGGGTATTAAATAAATAGTGATGAGGGTGCGGTAAAATATGGACACCGCCGTCAGGTGGGAGCCGCAGGTGGAGGAGGCTTTTTTCCTATGGCTGATGGATCTGATCTTGAGGATGGTGCGGACAGTGTGCACATAAGAGATGACCACTATTAGGAATGGACAAGTGATTATCGGGAAGCTCAGAATGGTTGATGAAAACTTAGCCTTCAGTATATTGGAGCAAGACGTTCTCATTACAGGATCCAAATCACAAAAGAAGTGATCGATGACATCCGGGCGGCAGAACTGAAGCTTGGATACATTCAGTGTCGCACCCAGAAATTTCCCAAGGTAGGGGTCCAAGAAACACACCGGCCCTGAAAGGGGGGTGTCACCCCCCAGCGGGGTTCCGAGGGGCAAAGCCTCCGGTGGGGGGGTTTGGGGGAGCGAAGCCCCCTAAAAGCCAAGCGATTTTTGTAAATTTGAATACCTAATTAATGCTTAATACTGCACGAAAACAGTCTTATTTGTTGTGCCTCTATGGTAGGGCAGTCCAAAGGGGGGTGTCCAGACACGTAGGTCCCCCCCCCTTGGGTGCGCCACTGGATACATTACTTGTTATAATTAAAGCTACAGAAAAACTGGTTATCCAGGATATGAGGATTAATTTTAGGCAAAGCATAGGACTCATCATAGTACCATAATGGAGAGGGTGACATATGGCCAGATATCTGTCGTAAGACATTGTAGTCAACAGAAGACATTCTGAAGATTCAGAAGAACCAAAGAAATACAACTGAGTCATACATTGTGGAATGGACATGAAGGATCCATTGTGTAGGATCATAGGCAGCATGGTCGGAGCAATATCGGAGCTGATCATGAGGTCGGAGCAATATCGGAGCTGATCATGAGGTCGGAGCAATATCGGAGCTGATCATGAGGTCGGAGCAATATCGGAGCTGATCATGAGGTCGGAGCAATATCGGAGCTGATCATGAGGTCGGAGCAATATCGGAGCTGATCATGAGGTCGGAGCAATATCGGAGCTGATCATGAGGTCGGAGCAATATCGGAGCTGATCATGAGGTCGGAGCAATATCGGAGCTGATCATGAGGTCGGATACGGTGAGTTGTGTCAGGAAGATATACATGGGACAGTGGAGGCTCCTGCTGGAGGCCACCAGGGTGATGACCAAGAAGTTCCCACAGATTGTCGTAAGGTGAATCATCAAGATGAGAAAAAATACCAGAAACCTAACACTGTGGAGACCGGGAAATCCAAGGAGGAGGATTGTGGTAACATTATTCATAGGAGAATGTGATACTCCTTTACCATAGAAATACATAGAAATATAAACAACCATCAGCAGAAAAACCTAAAAGATAAGAACAGCTTTAGAAGTGTCTCAATAGGAATTTTAAACCTCAATCTATGAGAGAGGGCCCATTACATGCTTTCATTCTTAATTCTGCTTTTACATGTAGATTTCTCTGCTGTAGTTAATTTCCTTTGGTACATTTAGGGTTGCCTTCAGCTGTGGCTCTGTAGTACTAGTTAGGTGCTGTTGTGTGAATCTGGTGATGTGGTCTGTCCACTCCTTCAGCCTCTAAGTAGTTTCATGACCCATCACCAGATGTCACTGACAGAGTTAATTCACTCTTTGACCTGTGCGCTGTGCGATGCTGTGTGCAGTTTCTACTGGGGCCTTTGTCTTTTCCTTTATATTTGCTGTTCCTATCCCATTTTCTGGGTGTGGTTAGGGGGTGTTAGCCAAAGGCTTGTCAGGAGCAGGGCAAGGGTGGTGGCTCAGACACCCTCACCTTTAGAGGTAAATCTGGGAACAGGGTCAGTCAGGGACCCCCAGACTAAGGGTCAGACTAGTTCCCCTAATTGCCTTTGTCTGTCACTACCATTCTGCTTCATACCCTTCATCTGTTTACCACCGATCTGACATCTACAGGCAAAACTTCTCTTCTCACCTCTTGTGATGCCATTAATATGGCCCCAGAAGAAAGAAGACCTGGTAGCTGCTGGAAGGAGAAGAAGGCCAAAGAGATGCCTATTGGAGAACTGAAGCCTAGATTTCATCAAGCCACCTACGTTCTATTATATGCTGCTTAGCTGTCTCCAGAGTGTTCTGTGTGAATTGAGAAGGACCTTGTAGAAGAGAGAAGACCTGCTAGCTATTGGAAGGAGAAGAAGGCCAAAGAGATGCCTATTGGAGAAGGACTGAGGTAGGATGGGTATGGGGAACACCAAGGAGAGGTGAATATAAAAGTTAATATTTAACCTGAACCCAATACTTAGAATGCAAAAAAATTGTGGCAATTGACTGTGGCTTTGCTAGAATTAAGTCAATTTAATCTAGAAAAATTGTTGAAACCGAAGTTTTCAGGAAATTCACAACAAATTTGATCAGTTAGGAATCATTTCTCCGAACTCTACCTAGAATCCTTTAGCTTCCATTAGGCAGAAGTCGAAACTGCCTCCGGGAACGCTCTTTCTTTGGGGAGCTTTGGTGTGAGTTTTTGTTCTCCTGACGCATCTCCATTACACAACGTCTAGTTGTTTCATTCGGAGACACTTCCAATAAGTGACACGTTTTTGTTTTTTTTTATCCTACTAGAATTTTATGAAAACTTGAAAAAGGGAAAAAAATGTTCGTAAGACTGAACATGTGGTCAGCAAAGGGGATTTATAATGAAAATGAATAGAAAGAATGTTTCTGGCAATTTTTTGAGTGATTTTTCAGAAATGTCTCCAAAATCTCCTCAAAATTTTGTTTGCTCAAATGTCATATGGTTTTTAGGGTTATCTGTGACTATTCCCGTCCATTCTCCATTATTAGTGTTGAGATCAGTGTTTGGTGAGACTAATATCTTAGGCTGGTTTCACACTTGAGCTTTTTGCCATCCATGTGAATCTGCCCTAAATTGGATGCTCCCGCATCAGTTTTCGGCCCCGTTGACTCTCAGTGGGGCCAGAGACACTTGCGGGTGCATCCAGTAGTTTCCATTTCCCCCTGATTTGGGTGTCACCAGATTTTTCACTGAGACCAAAGCCGCATTTTGTTGCAGTTTTGGTCTCCGTGACAAAACCTGTGGACACCTGAATCTGTGGCACGCCGGGTGGATTTACAGTGGGGCTCAATGTGTGGGACTCCAGATCCCACTAGATCTAGACCCTGGATCAGGGTTTCAGAACGGCACCTGCCTACAACGCAGTTCTAAATGAAACA